>BROE01000003.1:3680243-3696010 GCA_036571765.1 Plecoglossus altivelis
GGGCCGGGCCGGGGCCGGGCTGGGGCCGGGCCGGGGCCGGGCCGGGGCCGGGCCGGGGCCGGGCCGGGGCCGGGCTGGGGCCGGGCTGGGGCCGGGCAGGACCCGTCCAGAGGGAGGGGGGAGGTGGGGTCTCTGCTCTGTGTCCTTGTGTCATGATGGTTGCTGGCTCTGCAGACCTGGTGTAGGACCCTGTGTCATGTATATATAAAAGTCGATTCTCTCCTCTTTTCAGTCTACCCCCCTCTTCTCTGCTCCTCCTCTTTTTCTGAGCTTTCCTGTTGTGTGTGTGTGTGTGTGTCTGTGTTTGAGTGTCTGTGTGTTCTGTGTGTGTCTGTGTGTGTGTTGTGTGTGTGTGTCTGTGTGTTTGAGTGTGTGTGTGTGTGTGTGTTGGGTCGTCCTCAGGATGTGAGTGTGTGGTCATTATCAGTACAATGGTTTAATTCTTTCACACGAAGTGCACTGTAATCTAACTTGTCATTATTAAGTATGTTTTCAGTGGTTAAAATCTTTTAATTATTGGTTATTTTTTTCAACTGTTAATTTTTTTTATCACTTTAATCAAGAATTTGTTGCCTGTTTGTTAGTTTGACTCTGTTGTCATTGTTTGCATGTACATGTCGCTGGAATCAGCTGTTGTTTTTATTTCGTAACTTAATTATTTTTGAAGATTGAAACGTACATTAAAAGGGGTTGGATCACTAGCTTTCTGAAGACTGTGCCCCCACCCCGCCCCCCGTCCCCTGTCCCCCCACCCCGCCCCCCGTCCCCCGCCCGCAGGTCTGGATGTGTCGGAGAGAAAGGTCAGGGTGTGTCAAAAGACACAGATTAATCGCCTGACACATCCAAATGGAAAGGGGCGGGTGTTCCTGTCCGTTTAACATTTCATTTCTACATGTATATCTCCTGAGAGGGACTGTGTGTCCTTCAAGAAAATCCTAGCCTATCAATCCTAGCCCTCAGCTCCTAGCCCCCAGATCCTAGCCCTCGGCTCCTAGCCCCCAGATCCTAGCCCCCAGATCCTAGCCCTCGGCTCCTAGCCCCCAGATCCTAGCCCTCAGATCCTAGCCCTCATCTCCTAGCCCTCAGATCCTAGCCCTCAGATCCTAGTCCTCATCTCCTAGCCCTCATCTCCTAGCCCTCAGATCCTAGTCCTCATCTCCTAGCCCTCAGATCCTAGTCCTCATCTCCTAGCCCTCAGATCCTAGCTCCTAGCCCTCAGATCCTAGCCCTCAGCTCCTAGCCCTCGGATCCTAGTCCTCATCTCCTAGCCCTCATCTCCTAGCCCTCAGCTCCTAGCCCTCAGCTCCTAGATCCTAGCCCTCAGATCCTAGCCCTCAGCTCCTAGCTAACGCGACTGATAGGTGTAAGCGGTTTAGGTCTCAGCCTATCAGAAAGCAGAAGTATAACCAGTACCATGTTACTAAGGCTCAGGGGCCCAGGGATTGGTTATGGATCCTGGAGGTGTGGAGGGCAAAAGATGGGATGTTTTTTTTATTATTATTACTGTAGAGGACACGTGATTGTTATTAAAAAGAAAATGACTCATCTATTTGTAAAATCCTGTGGAACCCCATGTGCAATGCTTTGGTTTGGTTTGATTTGGCCTCTCTCATCTCCCTGCCCCCCCCCCTCCCCCTTAGTCAGTCTCCCTTTCCCCCTGAGGTGATATGACAAGCTTTTCTGAACACTTTCTTTCTGAATTCGTAAAGGTTTCTATCATTTTAATTGTGACTGCGCTTAAAGTCTTAATGGTCATGACGACAGGGCGTCCTGTGCTCTGGCGCCCCTTAGTGGCGCAGTCAGGCATGGGCAGGATAACTCGGGGAAAAAAAACTTCCCGCAATTCCTTGTAGTCATTTTTGGCAGGGCAGAAGAAGGCCGCCGTCATTTTTTTTCCCTCATGTCGCGCGATCTGCTTCTCCGTGCTGGGGAACCGCTGCTCCCGCTGCTCTGTGGCTGTTGTCATAAAATACAAGAACTTCAACAGGAAAAATAACAACTATGATGTGAAATAATTTCAATCAAAATAAACTGTATGTGAATATGTTTCAAATAAGAGTTGCTGTTCTTTGCCACCAGCAAGAGAATTCAGAGAATTCTTTCCACACCGAGTTCAAACCATTATCCCGCCATTACACAAACCATACTACACACGTTTAGTAACAGACTGACAACATGTCCAATGTATAATAGACTGCAATCTGAGCTGAGGCCTCCATATAGGTTTACACACAGCTCAACATCTGCTAAGCAGCAGGTGATACCGTACCTGGGCTTTAAGAGATGTCACCTTCAACTTCATTTATACCCCAGAGCCCATTGGTTTTAAAAACAGATTAAAGGACAAACATTTAAACAAACTACACTTCTGGCTCTGATTATCATCGCTTATGAAACATACTTGTGTCAGAGATCGGCCACAAACAGATTTAGAGCTGACATGTGTTTAAAATGACTTTTGGCAGAGGTTATTAGATAAAGAGTCGTTGATCACACGTTTCAAAAGACCAGACAAATGGCAGTTGGCAACCAACATCAACTAAATACAGCAAGGCAGATTAACAAACACATTTATTGGCGAACAAACATAAAAACATGTCCATCTTACCAAACTAACCCTAACAAACTAACTGAGCAAAGATCATGTCGAGGTAGAATTGAAGTTTGATTTTATTGAAGCTATCAAAATCAAAACACACCCACAGAAAACACTTTTCCTAGACACGCAAAAACACTTAACTTGAGAAGAAGCTTCAGGGGAGGGGGGGGGCAGAGATGTAGTGGTGTCTAGCTGAGGTCTTCTTCTGGCTCCCGGAGCCCCTGGCTGTGCATGGTCTTACCCACTATCTCCATCATGGCCTGAGCCTCAGGGTCCACATCCAGGATGCTTCTCTTCTGGGTCAACAAAACAAAAAACACAGTCCGGTCAGCACGGTCACTCCAGAACCCCCCAGCCCAGCCCAGCCCCCACCACCACACATGCTACTGACCTCTTGGTCCGGCTCCTGGGGGGGTTGGCCCACTGCCCAGATCTCTAGATGATCCAGGGTGAAGTCCTCCTCCCCTGAGAGCTGGGGGCTGCCGTACGTCGTACAGCGAGGCCGGGCGCGGCTGTGGCCCCGCCCAAAATCGCTGTCCAGCCACAGGCCAAAGTACCCGTGCTGCCCACCCATACCCTGGAGAGAGAGAGAGAGAGAGCTTCATATCACACACAGGCATCGAGTGAAATAAAAGGGGTTGCGTTGGTGGAAGGTAGCAAGCCTTACCAGGCCGTTGGGCATAGTCTGCTGTCCCTGGTTGAGGTACATGTAGTGATCGTTGTATCCTGTGCAGGTGTACACTCTTAGCTGTGGGAACACTGAGAATAGGAAGCACCTGGAGTCTCCTGTGTACAAGACAGAACCCAGCAGATTCCAAAACGTTATAAAAGTGCCACCAAAACACGCAGAAGGTCCTCCGCCTGACCGCCCATCCTCACCCTGGAACTGCGGCTTGATGTCCCAGGAGTGGGAGGCGAAGCCCCCGAAAACGTGGCCCTTGGTGTCCCTGAGCAGCAGCAGGCTGGGGCCCTTGCGTGTGCAGCTGCTCACCGCCCGCGAGAAGCTCTCTCCGTGCAGCTGCGTGGAGAACAGCAGCCTCCAGGGGGCGCTCAGGCCCTCCGGCAGCTGGGGGGCCAGGTACATGAGGGAGGGCAGGTCCAACAGGCAGCGCAGCTGACCCCAGGGGGTCTCCTGGCAGGGGGGGAGGAGCGGGGGAGGTGGCTGGGAGGGCAGGGCCACGCCTAGGCCCTCGGAGACGAGCAGGTGCAGGTACACAGCCACCTGGCTCACGTGGAAGATCCAGTCCTCCAGGACGGACACGTTACAGGCACCATCTAAGGAAGGGGGGGGGGAGAGAGAAGGTCTCAAAACCCCAAATCAACCCAATGCACCAAGGCGTCTACGTTTGTCTGTTAAAATCCACACGAGGGTGAGATAAGAGATGTGTTAAGAGGGGTTCCACCAACCGGAGGGCTTCAGCTCAGAGCACATCTGCTCAGCCAGTAGTTTGACCCCCAGGGAGCAGTCTCCCATGTGCTCTGGCTCCCAGCCCTTTAAGCGCCCCCTATGGGTTACAATCTGCACTACAGCAGTCACCAGGTCCTGCAGGAACTACAGTATCACAGGTAGAGATGATCAGTGGATGACGACCAGAGAGTCTACACTTAAGAGGAAACATGAATGAATGAGTGAGTGAGTGAGTGAGTGAGTGAGTGAGTGAGTGAGTGAGTGAATGAGTGAATGAATTTTATGCTCACCTCCGATACCTGGTCGCACGTTGCAACGCCAGCCGCGGACCCGCCCGCCATCACCATGACGACGGGTGCCCGCTCCTCGGCCGTGCCTCGCAGGACGTCTGCCAGGAAGACGAGCAGCTGCTCGTGGCTAACTCCCGCGTCTGCGGCCACGCCCTTCGCCTCGCCGCTTCCTGCCCCCGCCCCTGTGTTCATGCTGGCCATAGCAGCGTAGACGCGCCGCACCATCGTCTCTGAGGCTATGTCTGCCATGGCACGCTGCAAGACAGGACAGTTGGTTACTTTAACTCCTCCTCTTCTACGTGTGATACACTTCTACTTGACCAGATTCAACAACAACAACAACAACAACAAAGTACAAAATGGGAGACAAGGATATACGCCACAGTGCGAGTTCTGCTTGATCGCAACCTTTAAAGTGTCCAGTTCGAGAAACGTCTTGGTTTTCCCGGTTTCAGCAGAACTCGATCCCTGCTGAAGCCTTTCGAACAAGCCCTCAACCACGGGCCGCTCCTCCGGGCGGAACCGAGCCAATCGCTGCTGCACCACAACACTGTCCGTGTTCCCCATGCCTCGGGCTGTGCAAAACGGCAGGCGGCAGCATATCGGTTAATAACAGACAAACGATAGTCTAACAATGTAAATATATGTCGTACAGCTAACTAGTTGGAATACAAGTTGAACAGTGAATAGTAGACCATTTCAGAAAACTGGCACCATCACTGACTGAGGTAGCCTAGCCTACTACATAAGAAATCAAGGTAATAGCTAGCTGTAACTATTAGTACAAAATGGTAATCATATCATTTAGTTAATGGTATAGAAACAGTAATATATTTCTAAAACACGATGCAACAATGAAGAGAATTTGTATAGCTTACCTAGGGAGAACCTATTGCTTTCAATTCATTCCAAGGCGTCATAAAAAATTTATACTTCCTGGAATTAAAGCGTTACGGCGTTGTTAACCAATCAAATAACACAACGGTCTTCAAACATGATTGTGATTGGCCCTAAGCGCAGGGCATACGTTCAACACCAGCTGCTGTAGAATGGAGTCAGATTCCTGCTAAAAGGCCGACTGTCAGCAACATGTTGTGAGCAGTTTCAAATATCAAATGTATAACACTGAAAATGTAAACTTAAAAAGGAAACGCGACAAGTCACTCGTACGACAATGCATATGATAGAATATACCGTATACTTGTCGTTCCAGTAGGCTATGCACCTAGACTAAATATTTCTGTTTGGCTACACCTTCTCGAAAGTAGTGTCACATCCACACTTTCACATCCTACACAGCCACTGCGAATATTTCATGATCAAACTGTAAACTGGTAGTCTTGGTTCTTGTGTATGTTGTGTTCCCCTTTCAGAGTTTACAGAATTCAGTATTGTGCAACATATCGTGCAACTGCTAAGTAGGATGGTGTTTACGCAGAGGTTAAGGTGCATCCATTCAATCTGTATTCAATAATATATCCACGATTATATTAATATCGTGCCATATCAGGAATGTAATTCAGTATCAAATTGTAGTTCTTTGGATCGCTGTTTACGCTGTAAATGACGAGATAGGGTGTGAACTTAAAGATAATATTAAGATAACCCAAAGATAACATTAAAATAAGGTTGATTGTATTTATCCAGTTTCCTTTGGAAAGACGCCCCAACACACGCAGACCTGAAACCTGTCATCGTTTTGTTGATCAGACGTAATAAAGCACGAGACAACGTGATCACTATTACCCTCTACTGACCAAAACCCCATTGGATCTCCAACCTTTCAAGGAACATTAGAAAGATATACAGGTATTTTCAACAAAAATATGGAACAAAATTACATTGGGAAAAAATACACGAATCTCCAAGCAGCACACCCAATGTAAGTCATGAATCTGTCTTTATTGACTATTTATAAAAAATTGTACAGGCGGATGTTGCAAGTAAATAGTTCAACAAGGTATAAGAGTAACGCAAACATCTGTTACACTATTAACCGGCACCAAAACTTAACATGCAAAGAATTAAAAAGGCGAGTACAGTTCATAATAAGTTCATCATAAAATGCCATTTCAATATTTCAACACATCTTGACCCTCAAGGGATTTAGCGTGGAGATTCTCTCAAGAATAGAACTTGCTGTTGTTGATTTTCTTCTCTTTAATCCTGAAACACAATAGATGAAGTCAACAATCAAACGCATTGTTAATAAACCCCACAGTCCTATTTATGACAGCAGAATGAATATGAATAGAAACATATGAACAGCTAGTAGAAGCACATGTCGAGTCCTACTTCTCTTTGCAGGTGTCTTGAATCTTCAACAGTTGTTGTTCGTTGGTACTGAACTCCCTCATGAGGTCATCGCGGGGGGCGGAGCGATGGATGTTGGCGTGGGTGTCGTATAGGAGGAGCTCATTGCTCAGCTCTGCCTGCCTCCGTCGCAGTTGGCTCGAAGAGGAATACAGTTCCTCTTCTGCTTTCTAATGGACAGACAGATAGACAAGACAGTCGGACAGACCTAGTGCTAAAAAAAAGTCACAGGCTCAAAATGAGAACTCGTTACTTCCGAAAACGCACCTTTAAAGCGTTTGTGTGTGTGTGTGTGTGAGTGTGTGTGTGTGTGTGAGTGTGTGTGTGTGTGTGTGTGTGAGTGTGTGTGTGAGTGTGCGTGTGTGTGTGAGTGTGTGTGTGTGTGTGTGCGGACGTAAGTGTGTTACCTCCACTTGTTGCACATCTATGTAGACCAGAAGTGAGGCTAACTCGATGGTCTCGTTGAAGCCGTTCTTTAGAGGAACTGAACGGTAACCTACAAAGAGACACAAGGCAGCTTGTTGCTATGGGGACCGAGGTATTGCCAAGTGCATCAAGGTACAAGTCGAATATGCCTTTGCTTGCAGACGTTTGCTTGCAGAGCTGACTTTACCTGAGCGAATGCCTTTGACAGGAAACGTGGCCTGGGCCAGGAAGTTGGGGTCTGAGAACATGTCTTCCTCGTTGACCACAAAGCGTAGAAAGGTGAGCTCTGGCTCATACACAGTGAAGATCACAGGCTCTGCTGGGGCCTTCCACACCGGGTTCAGACCGTTATCCCCTAGGAGTATAACAGCATTACACAGACCGTCACGACCTAACCTAGACTGACGTCCAATGGATTGGAAATGGGGTGTGGTTCAATCGAGCTTAAGCCCCTCCCCCTCCTTGCTCCCAACCCCCCCTTCCCCTCTTCTCACGGTAAACAACAGTCTTGAACTTGCTGTCCTCTGTGTGTCCACACAGCTCAATTTCCACGAAGGGGCTGGCGATGCTACGCCCGGGCTTGGGGAGGTGTCGAGCTGCAATCACCTGCAAAACAAGGCAGCACGCCCTTGAACGTTCAGCTAACGAATACGAGAAGATTCACACAAACGATTTTCATTGACAAGGGACTCGTGTCACAAAGGTCGACTGTAGTCAGAAATAGAGCTGACGGAATCTGTTGAAAATGACTTTGGGTGGAGGTTTTCTAGGGGTCATTAGAAGCTGCACCTTAACCGTGATGCTGAACTTGACTTTCTTCTCCATGTGAGGATCGTAGCTGTCGGCGCGCATCATCTCCGGCTGCAGAACGTAGCCCGTGCGGCCGTTCAGACTGAAGAGGGCGCTGTTGAGTTGAGTGTACTTGTCTGACGGTGCGTTCAAAAAGACCGGAAAAATTCAAGTTAGAATCGCTCGGTACAGAACAGCAAGGAAAATCCTCTGTTTCAAATAAAGGATCCGTAAGTACAAAATATACCGGGAGTCTGGAAGTTGAGCGCCAACATGTGGCAGCCCATGGCCCACAGAGGGTAAGGGTCGTAGTTGGACGAGTCTACGCGCTGGCCCTTGGGGTAGATGCGACTCAGCGCCTTTCTGTTGTAACATAAGAAGTCTGCGGTCCGACTCCTGGACGGCGTCTTGTTCTCGACGAAGGAGCGGACCTCTTTGTAGCAGTAGTTTCCTGAGGAGAGCGACAACAGAATGAAAAACCAAGCAAGGCAGAATCTACAGCTGACAATGCAGACATATATTATATCATAACTGATGACTCAATTTGACTCTGATCCACTTCTTCTGATGAAGGCAACTGTGGTCATTGGAAGACCATACTTGTAAACATGCTTATGTAAATGCATATCACAATGTTTGAGTTGGTGTTGGTGCGTGTTCGCGTTGGGTGGGGACAGGGGTCATAGGTCATACCAAAGCGTTCCTTATCCTTGCTACGAGGCTGACAGTACACCACCAGGTCAGACATCTCCATAGCAACCTCTGCTTTCTTCTCCACCATCACCTGTTTCCTGATCTGTTGTACGGACCATAAAAAACAACAACTTTGAGATGAATGGGACTCTGTAGTTTAAAACTAGCTCAAGCTATTCTTCTTGACTTACAGTAGGTACCTCACCGTGCTATCAGAATTATCAGTCTCGTACTGCTGGTTACGTTCAATTGATACTACTATGCTTCTAATACTGAGTTGATTCTACAGTGTTCTATCAAGTATTTAGTTGTAAATTAATTCTACCAATCCCACCAAGTTTCTAACATCAAGGTACATTTTCTAACAAAACAATGCCTCCAGTAATTTGCAGTAATTCAACAATTCAATGAAAGTTAATTCAGTAATTTAACTAAAACCGGCGTGTTTTGACTACTAAGTTCAGTTCACCATTACTGTTGAGTAATTCCTCATTCCTTCTGATCCTATACCGACACACTACACGTCTCTACATCTACTTCAGTTTCATTCATCGTTCTGAATCTCTAGCATTGGGTTTCGTTCCGACGGAGCTTCTGTGGTTGTACTGGCCTCCTCTTGTTCTTGAAACTGCTTGTTCTGCTCTCTCTGGGTGATCTCCCACGCCACCAGGTACCATTCAAACAGTTCCTCGGGAGTGTCGGCGGCCAAGTCAAACTGCATGCCATCGTGCTCCTTCATTTGCAGGGTCAGAACGTGGACTTTGCCGTTCTTTGATGTGCGAACTGACAGTGACGGGAAAAAGGATGTCAGCGAGAGAGAGAGAAAGAAAAAGTGTGGGGGGGGGGAAGGAAAAATGGAAAAGGAGTGTCGTGAGGGTGAGAGACACGACTTAGGGAAGCAAAAATGACCACATCACCACAACCCTGACATACTTACTAATGTTGCATTTCGAGATGTCCACCACGCTCTTACACATGTCCCCCAGCGGATTGTCCTCCAAGTCCTGACAAACACCAACATCGCATCTTTAAACCGAGTTCGAATCACTTCTGGGAGCCGAGTGTGTGGAGGAGCAGCAGGTGCTAACCTGGTCTTTAGGGTCTGTCTTCACGTTGTTGGCCACTTCCTCTACGTAGTTGGCAGGGAAAAACAGCTGCAACTTTCCACCATAGTCCCCTTTCCACCTGTCAGGGGCAGCACAGACTTGAATCTCAAACAAAAGAAAGTGTGTATGTGGGTGTGTGTGTGTTTGTGTGTGGGTGTGTGTGTGTGTGTGTATGTGGGTGTGTGTGTGTGTGCGTGTTTGTGTGTGTGTGTGGGTGTGTGTGTGTGTGTGTGCTTGTTTGTCCTGACTCACCAGCCGTCATTGTCTTTGGACACATTATGGATCAGAGCTCCCTTGCAGAAGGTGAGCTCGTCCGCTCTCATAGCTCGGTAGTCATATAAGGCCTTGACGGTGCTCTCAGGCTGAGGAAAGACAGGCGTGTATCACCACACAACACAACGCACAGGTACGCATGCACGAGCAAAGGAAGGGGATGGCTTTACTGACGTCTATGCGAGATCTAAGTAAGAGCGTTAGCGTGGGTGTCGCTAGCCTAGAGACGCAGCGCACGCACGCTTGGGCTGTCGTTCAGACTGGGAGCTGCGCTGCGACCCAACCTCCATAGACACACGGAGCCTAAAGGCCGCTGACTCACCAGAGACGGCTCGATTTCATTGGGCTCCACATACGTCTCCATGTCATACAAGGACGCGCAGTCTTTTTCCTACCCGAGAAACGAAGACAGTGAGGAGACCAACGCAGAGGAAACATCCGGTAAAGCGAGAGAGAGAGAGAGAGAGGGAGAGAGACAGAGAGAGAGAGAGAGGGAGAGAGACAGAGAGAGAGACAGAGAGAGAGAGAGAGAGAGAGAGAGAGAGAGAGAGAGAGAAAGAGAGAGAGAGAGAGAGACGGAGAGAGAGAGAGAGAGAGACGGAGAGAGACTCACCGAACTGAAGCGTTTCACAAGCTCAGGTGTGACAGGGTAACGCAGCTTGATCTTGCGATACAGCGGCTTCTTACGGAAGTAGTTTACCAGTTCGACCAGGCTCTCAAATTCTGTGGTTGTGCCCAGAACGTACATAGAGCCGTTCCTGTGGATCCGACAGTGTTTCACCTTCCCGTCTCCTCTAAGGTCACACACGCACACGCACACGCCATGAGTGCACAACGCCAACGGAAGCACACAACGCGGCGTTCGCCAGGGGTCGTGTTCGGTACCTGAATGTGATGGCGTAGGAGTCCCCCTCCTCTCTCTGCCTGATGAGGAAGGCTCCGTCCCTGGGGATCCTCATCAGGTATTCCTCCGCCTCGCCTCTGCTCAGGTTGCTGTAGAACCACCTGGAGGACGTCACGGCAGGGATGAGAGAAGGAAGGAGGGGCGGGAGGGGGAGTGTTCTTAAGCGTGAGAGGGGAGGAGAGCGAACGCACCAGTGCTTGGGTTTTGACATCATGTGTGTGTGTGTGTGTCTTACCCCTCCTGCATGTGCGGGTTAGGTGGGGGCACGGCGTCTGTGAGGCGCAGCTCAAAGTCATGACAGCGAAGGGGGTTTTCTCGATAGTGCTGTACGAGGGCGTAGACGCTGGGGAAGTGGAGGTTGTCCGTCAGGTAGTAGTACGTGTGTCCACCTTCCACTCCCGAACGAAGACGACAGTGCTGGACCCGCCCGCTGCGCCTGCGTCGCACCAAATGCAAGCACAGATGGAACTCAGTGTACACTCTCAAATAGAATGCAATCTAGCATTATGGCCATTACTAAAGGCGTTCCACAAGGGTCCATATTGGGGACAGTTTTGTTCACTTTACATGAACAACATAATGGTGAAACACATTCACGTGTAGACACGCACCCACACATGAACTTGTCATCTTGGATAATGAGAAGAAAGAAGCCTTTGTGTTTGGATTTTGAGTTTAAATATTAACTTCTAGCCACTGAGAGAATTCATTTGAACCGACACTATGTTACTGGATATGGATGGTGGGAAAACAAATAAGAGACAAGAAAGAGAGAAGAGTACGACAATTGGCGGCCTACCAGAAGGACAGAGTGAAGTCAGAGGTGAAGGTGTCACTTTCTCTGACCAGGAAGGTCCCATCTCGCCCCCCTGACTCAGCACAGAACTCCTGGAGCAGGGGTTCGGCTGTCTGCCTACCCTCCCGCATGCGGCCATGGAACCAGGGCTCGGAGATATGCTGCGGAGACTAGATGGGGGTTGGAGATGCGGGGGGTCAAATGGACAGAGAGCAATGGGTTCCAAATACAAGAGTCATTTTGATGTTTGTGCCCTGATGTGTTGGATATGACCATCCTATTCTGCTTGATTTACCTTTGTAGTTTCATCCTCAACCTCGTTTTCCTCAGCGTAATACATCTTATCCTCAGAGATCACGCAATAGTGCTTATACCAACGCTGGAGGGAAACAAGGACATTCAGTTGATGTTAAAGGCACCTTCTGAAAGGCAGAATAGTGGATGGATGAATAACATGGGCAGGTTGTAAATAAAGGTCTACCTGGTCCACAGGATCCCAGATGTCCAGATCTCCCTGTTTCTTGCCCTTTCGGAAGTCCTTCCTGACGAAGCCTCCGTTCACAGTCAGCTTCTTGTGCTGCAGTTACAACAGGAACACACACACATTCAAATGCATCCATATGACTGCAAACGGTGACTCACACACACACATGACTCCTTCGAACCGAAACTTTCCGTCGTTCCTGCACCGACGCCACCTCCTCCAGTCAGCGCCCGCAGCCTCTCACCTTCAGTATGATCTTGCCTTTGAGCTGCGCGGGGGAGGGCAGCTGTTCTGCCATTTGCTCCACCGGCTCCGTCAGCAGCTTGTCCTGGAACACCTCCCTGAAGATGCGCGCCATCTGCCGCTGTTGCTCGATGGAGCAGTGCTCCTCGATGGACAGTATCAGAGGATACCTGGAGCAGGTGGGGGGGGGGTGGGGGGGGGGTAGTTGGAGGGGTTCAACTTTTAGCTGATGATTCTCACCCCACCTCCCTGGGTTCTTAGCCCTCTGACCACAGCGAGAATAGTGTGCGTTTGTGTGTGTGTACGTGTGTGTCTGTGTTTAACTCACTCAGATGCAACAAAGGCATGCTCATTGATAGCTTTGACTACATCCTCAAACTTGATCTTAGTGGTCCTGCTCCAGCCATGGTATATGATTGGTTCTCCAGGACCTTCCCAGCAGTCCACTGGAAGAAGAGGGCACAGTCTGCAGCGTTTACACACGCACACACACACACAGACAAAACACACACAGACAAAACACACACAGACAACACACACAGACAACACACACAGACAACACACACACGCTGAGACAACGCACACACACACACACACACACACACACACACACACAGAAGACACACACACACAGACAACACACACAGACATAGACAACACACACAGACAACACACACACACAGACAACGCACACACACACACAGACAACATACACACATATAGACAACACACACAGACAACACAAACAAACAAACAGACAACACACACACAGACAACACACATGCACAGACAACACACACACACATAGACAACACACACAGACAACACAAACAAACAGACAACACACACACAGACAACACACACACAGACAACACACACACGCACAGACAACGCATACACACACACACAGACAACACACACACACATAGACAACACACATAGACAACACACACAGACAACACATACATACACACACACACACACAGACAACACACACAGACAACACACACAGAGACAACACACATACACAGACAACAAAGCTGTATCTGTGTGTAAACACATGCCGTGTGTGACATGCTGTAAAGTATACTGTACTCACGCTCAACGCAGCGACATCCGAGGCGCAGGCAGCGCACGTAGGCCTCTGTCGACGACTCACTCCTGATCTGATCACCAGTTAGGTACCTGGAGGAAATACATTACTACACAGCACGGAAAACACGTCCCAACGGTAATATAACTACTAGATCAGTGGTTCTTAACCTGGGTTCGATCGAACCCCAGGGGTTCGGTGAGTCAGTCTCAGGGGTTTGGTGGAGGTCAAGACACACACCTGACTCATATGATTATATGACTTTGAAAAAATCATATTTCAGTTTTTCAACTAAGAAGGGTTCGATGAATGCGCATATGAAACTGGTGGGGTTCAGTACCTCCAACAAGGTTAAGAACCACTGTACTAGATGTACATCACTTATAGCCATTACTAACTGTAGGCAAATCTGCCTAAATGCAATTCTGTGCGCGTGGCCGTACTGACGTGTTGTGTGAGGAGTTGATCCAGTAGTGAGACAAAGGGTTGTTCATGTCCAGGTTGCACACTTCTGAGAATTTATCATCCCAGATCGAGTTCTCCTTGGAGAAGAGGAACAGCAAGAACTGAGAGAGAGAGGGGGGGGTGAGAGAGAGAGAGGGAGGGGCGAGAGACACCGAGTTGTGAGAACAAAGTCACTACACTGCTACCGTGGCCTACGGACAATCAAACGCACCTCGCTGCAGGTCAATTCCGGGTCGTTGGTCCTCCTCATGTTGTCGTCTATGAAGGTGGTCATCAGATCTCTGACCTGGTTTAAGTCATTGGCCCAGGACTCCTGTAGAGAAGAGAGGGGGGAATAGAGAGCCAATGTGAGACCGTAAGAGAGACAGATAGAGAGGTCTCTTTAACCGCAACAACGATTGTCAAGTGACTACTGCAGGTCCGGTCTCACCCGCTGCTGGTACTGCAGGAACCTCTGAAAGTCCAGCAGGGTCACAGCTCCTGAGTCCTGTTTGTCTGTGTTTCTACAGGAAGGACGCAACAACAAGTCACATGACCACATGACTACAGTAAACTGGAATGGGGGTTCAGCACTGTATATCCATTCGATAGAATATCTGCTGATTGTAGCGAATGGTTTGCATAGCAAGACACTTACCGCATGATGAACGCACATGACTCCCTCCTGAACTCGTCGAGAATCTAAACAAACGTAGCAAGCAAGACGCATTAGCAACAGCAGCCTGTTGGTTGTCACGGCATGTCGGTTGACGTGTTCAATGACAAAACGACAGCGTCAAACGATCAAATTCAAAGTTGGGAAACGACACATTTGTTTCGCAGAAAAGTGGCTGTTGGTACTTCCACAAATAGTAGATACCACAAAGTTGTAGCTAACGTTGTGACGCTTTTTACAGCAAACTGTGTTCAGAAAGGAAGAAAAGCATTAGGGCCGGATCAGACAAACCTCTCTCTGCTCAAACATTAGAATATTGTAGAATTTATGAAACTGTTCAATGTCCAGCACATCTTTCCTGGTTCCTATTTCCTAGAGAAACGATAAGAAACATATTGCTGTATGTTTTAACACATCATACCCACACTGACCTACAGCGTAATAACTTTCCAGTGAGACTGATTATACTCAATGAGAATGAGGCTGATGGCTAAGACGAGTACCGTGAACTTCTCCTTGAGAAAGCGAGATCCAGGAACCTTGTAGTTGAGCTGGGGCAGTAAAGACTTCAACTCCTTCATGGTGATTCTGAGTAAAACACATGTGTAACGAGAACAAGGAAGTGGAGGAGAGAGATAGTCAAAAGGCGTCATGAAAGACGACGTGTGAAGATTGGATCGCGACAGGTGGTGAAGGATCTCTCTCTTGACAAGCAGGACTTGAAGTCATATTTAAAGTAGTACTTAAGGTAGTATTTAAGGAAGTAACTGAGATGAGTGAAATAACGCAACAGTGTTGAAAGAATGTCAGACATCCAGTTGAATGTTATTCTTGAATAGATACTGTGGTATGATTTAACATAGCGTGTAGGGATTCTTTACAAGAAATCTACAGCTGGATAGAGATTGGTTGAGAAGACATCAGGGTGGTGATGTTACCTGTCTTTTTTGGTCTGGTTGACAGAATACATCTGTTTCCTTAACCAGCTGAAATGACAGAGAATCAGTGGTCAGTGCCTGAGGGTGGTGGTGTTAGTGGTGGTGTTGGTGTTAGTGGTGGCGGTGGTGGTGATGGTGGTGGTGTTAGTGGTGTCGGTGGTGGTGATGGTGGTGGTGTTAGTGGTGGTGTTAGTGGTGGTGTTAGTGGTGGCGGTGGAAGTGATGGTGGTGGTGTTAGTGGTGGTGTTGGTGTTAGTGGTGGCGGTGGTGGTGATGGTGGTGGTGTTAGTGG
>BROE01000003.1:3696185-3708190 GCA_036571765.1 Plecoglossus altivelis
CAGGTGGGGTGGTGATGGTGGTGGTGTGTGTGGAGTGAGGGGGTGGGTGGGGGTGGTGTTGGGTAGGTGGGCGGTGGACGGGAGGTGATGGGTGGGTGGGGTCAGGTTGGGTGTTGGGGTGAGTTGGGGTGATAGTAGGGGGGGCTGCGTGTGGGTGCGTGTGGATGGGCTTGGGTAGGCGGTGGTGAGGTGGGGGGGAGCGAGGGTGTTGGTGGTGGTGTTAGGTGGGGGTGTTAGGTGAGTGGGTGTTGGCGGTTTGGTGGTGGATGGGTGGGGTGGTGGGTTAGTAGGGGGGTGGGGGATTGTGTATGGGTGTGGTCTGGGTGTGCCTGGGTGGTGGGGGTGACTGGGGTTGCGCTCGTTTAGTGGGGGCCGGTGGGGTGACTCTGGGTGGTCAAGAGGGAGGTGTTATAGACTCAACGACTGCTTGGTAGCGTTGGTGGTGGTGGTGATGGTGTTCATGGTGATGGTGGTGGTGTTAGTGGTGTCGGTGGTGGTGGAGGCGGTGGTGATGGTGTTAGTGGTGTCGGTGGTGGTGATGGTGGTAGCGGTGGAATCTGGTGAGTCTGTTGGACTAGTGTTGCTCGGTGGATGGATACCAGGGCTAAAGATCAATACGTTGTATGTTTGGGTGGTGTTAGTAGTGGTGTTAGTGGTGGCGGTGGTGGTTATGGTGGTGGTGTTGGTGTTAGTGGTGGTGATGGTGGTGGTGTTAGTGGTATCGGTGGTGGTGATGGTGGTGGTGTTGGTGGGGCTGTGTGTACCTCTCTAAGATGTCTGGTGTGGAAGCCACCAGTGTTTCCTGTCTCAGTACCTCGAGCCCTGTCAGCCATTTTTCTGCATCCTCCACCGAATCCACTGCCAAACAACACACACATGCAGGCGCAGTCAAACATGCGAAAACATTTGTAAGGGTACCTGTGTTGAACTTCAATGGCACACGACTGATTTCCACCCAAGCCACTCACATAGGTCCACACGCACACTCACCCCCAAGGCTTAAAGTGTTCAGGACAAACTGAGATCCATAGAAGATGGTGAAGCAGGTGTTTTCCTCGTGTTTGTCTTTTCCATCTTTGAAGCGCTCAAAGTCCTTGGAGTTCCTTCCTGGACGAATCTCTCTGATCTCAGACAGGTCCACTACGGCAACAGGACAGATTATTCCAAAGGTCTGCCTCCAGAGAACAGTTCCTGGTCCATTTTACGAATCAACAACCCCAGAATACTACTCACGGACTCCGTCCGTCTTGTCTGCGGTCCGAGTCCAGGCCACCTGTCGGGTCTCCATGATGACCTGCACTGTCAGCCGCTCCGCTTTCTGGCGGAACACCGTCATGACGATGCCCATCTCCAGGTCCCTTTTGATCAGGCTCATCTCCCCTTTCTGACCGCGTGCCAACGACATTTCTCCACTTTCAGGGAGGGGGGGGGGGGGGGGCGGTCACTGGATGAGTGTGACGGAGTGGAACAAATCAAAAAGAAAAGAATCGAAAGAGAGAAAAATAAGGTTTGTCGACCAGAAAGAAAAAAAGAGAGTGTAGAGCCAAAAGCTCAACCTCAGAGGTAAAAGGTAAACTAAGGGTGGGAGTAGAGGATGAGGTATGTCCATGGGAAAGTCGTTTTCTACAGTCTGTTTTACACAGCTTACATTAAATACAGAAATACTGTGGTGGGGAGGGAGGGGCAGAGAGATAAGTCAGTTCAGCTGGGTGGTTTTACATTGCAAATGAGAAGCAGGAGCAAGGAAGTTGGGCCCGGCTACTATAGTAAAGTATTAACTAACCCACAACAGTTCAGTGTCCCTGAGGAATGCTGAAGTGGTATCGCACTCTAGTTTCCCAATATGAAACCTACTAATTTACGTTGGACTCACACACGCATTAAGCAGCAAACACAATCTTCTGAACTTGTTGTTACTAAGTATACAATGCTTGTTCTAACTGGAAATGTTATGCTTTTTTAATTGGGGAACGATCTATAAGATTTAGCTCTTGCAACAACAAAAAAAGTACAAATGTGTGTAGGCTATGGTCAACCCATTGCTTTTAACTGTGCTGTCTTGTCAGTAATTGTGCAGCTAAAGTGTATCTAATCTAATGAGAGGAGGACCCATTAGAACAGCGTGGGTTAAACAGCAGGAAGATTGATGTAGATAGGCTAACGAACAGCATCACTCTTGTATCTGTATGAAACTTTGTTCTTTACTTTGACGGAGGCCAAAACGTATTTAAAAACGTATCAAAAAGATCAATTGAATAGCATAACCCCAATTTCATTGTCATTGTAATTCTAACAAAAGCGGATTTCCCGCTTGTCACCTAAGTTATTTCCACACCCAAAGAGAAACAACGGAATTAAAGTAATGCAACTTACCCCAAAATGTTAACAATCCTGTTGATTGCAGTAAACGAGCCCCTTCACTGTATTAGTTCATGCTTATAACGTTTTGAGTTTGACAAAGTTTTACTTTAACCGTTCGTAATTCTAAAAGTCCCCGGTCAGTCGAAAGATGGTCAGTTCCTCTATTCAGCTGTACAAGGAAGTAACAGTTAACTTGCATTACAGGGCATATACGCACAGTCGTAATAAAAGAGATCCGGAAGAAAAGATGTTATCAATGCAAAGTTTCTGTGGACGTAGAAAAGCCTACCACACTCAACTCAACACACACGAGATCAAATTTGCCTGGTTGTTTTAAACAGAAGGGAAAACTCAGTTTTCAATAGGCTGCGGCTGCTGTTAACTGGACGTACAGGATAACGAGTATTTTAACAAAAGCTGTGTGTCTGACATGGTCGCTGTTTATTTGCGGCACGGAAACCGTGCACCTGCTAAGGATAGGCAGCAAATTCAACAAGTAGAGAGGATGAAGCGCAGTTTAGATTATATATGAAGGCAGCAGCATCCAACGTGTAAAACGACTATAATGTCTTGGGAGAGTTGATAGGGTCGAAAACAGTCATTTCTGTTGAAGAAATTAGGTCAACTGCTCAGTGGCTACATCGTTTTGACAATGATCTTAACATTAACTTAATATTAAACAGCCGAATAATTTATCATACAGACTGATGAGAACAAGCGTGTATATCTTACTCTCACTAGACATCTTAGGTTAGGCAATATATAGAGTAAATATAAAAAATGTGTGTTAGGCCTACCATTCATGCAAATGTTAATGTTTTCTGTTTGACTTCGTGAGACCTAAATTCGTAAGACCTACCCTCGGATCAACATGCAATTGCATCGCAGTTTTGCATACAACGTCATTTTCTCCTAAACATTTGCATGAAGTATAAATAGATGCGAGGGGAACCTGACGAATCACAACAGGAAGGACGGTCCTTTTGATTCATTGGGGCACAAAAGAGAATCCTCACATACCGTAGAAACTCCCCCAGACACGAGCTCACTGTCACAAACGACCTCTCGCCCCCGCATATTTTCCACCACACGTTTCACAATAGAGATTCTCGGACCAAACATAACTAGCCATCATTGCAGGGGGGAAATAAGTAAAGACTCAGATCAAATATGAACCTAGGCCCTGACCCTGACCCTGACCCTGACTGAGGTCCACACCCACAGCAAGATCCTATAGCCTCTTTCTTAAGGCCCCTGACGGTATGTTGAAATGTTAGTCTTGTGAAACAGCCACGCATGTTAAAACTTCACAGCAGTCACAGTAAAACAGCGCTCGATCAATACTTGATCTAACTGCCAAGAGGGCAACACGACAACACAACGTCTCAATATGCATCAGTCTGCATGCTTGGGAATAGAATCTAGAATCAACATGGTATTTGTAATATTCAATACAGGACAAAATGTGCCTGTGCTGCCATCTATAGGATACATTCGAAAACACGTGGGCGACACATGCAGTTTAACACTGGCTTCAGACCAGTGTTTCTTTGTACACGTTTCTGTAATTTAATTTGAATATGAGTGAATGTCATACATTCAACCTCGACAACAACCTCTCACGACTGAGAGAGAAAAACAACTGCTAGCAATAAATATATTTTGAAGAACAACAGAATAAATGACTGAATGTTGAAGTCTAGTCAACGTTATATAGCCCAGCAGACTGGGAAATAGGTCAACAAGATAAATTTAAAAACAAGGCTCTTTTGATGAGGCCGGACTCTCGCATTTTGCTGACGGTCGTTGTTTTACATACATCGAACGGGTTAAACATGTAAAAGTGTCCAGTTCACTTAACTTGAAAGGGCTTAATGATAATAAAAAGATAACCTGTAAAATAACCTTTTCTGGCGTGAACATCTATCATGTTATAAACATCTTCCGTTTTGCATGACTCTTTGTAAGAAATCGATTGAATGCTTTTTCATTTTCAATTAGGCTTACTTGTAATATAGCTTCTGGAATACATTGTTGTGACGTGTCATCGCCAGAAGAGGGCGCGATAGAGCACATCACACTACTAACTCAACTCCCTGCCGCGGCTTTCTGGTTGAAACAGTAGGCGATGAAAAACGCCTTTTAAGGGCATGAGATTTACCGTGTGACTTAAGTGCGCTGAGCTGGGTGTGTGAGGAAATTGTAGGCAGGGCATGGACCGCTCCTGGACAGATTCTTTATGTAGGTGACGTCGCCAGGTAGTAGCCTTTCTGGATAGCGAAAGACGTACAACTCACGATGACATCTGCGACCGGATCGCTACCAGAGCTCAATGCAAGATTTGGTCATCCATCGTAATATCAGAGTACATGCTCTCTGTCCCAATACATCTAAATATGTTTAATTGTTCATGTGTGTTTGATATCAAAAGTATCATAGCAGCTACCTTGACCTAAAGCCAAACTGTTTGCATATTAAACAGTACATCTCCGAACAATATTGGTTGTACTGTGGTAGATTGTATCGGTTGCCAACACAAAATTGTGTGTGTGTGTGTGTGTGTGTGTGTGTGTGCGCGCGCGCGCGCGCATGTGTGTGTGTACAAAATACATATTATGTACATATCATTTACACATAGACCGTAGATAAATTATATACACGCATAATAGATTACATACAAATACAGACCATAGACCACAGACAGGGTGATTTCTCTTTAATGGTAGCATGTGTACATTATGCACAGGAAAGACTGTTGCTTCCAGTAAACACTAGAGAAGCAACTTTAATCTGTGATATTCACGGCTGGTTTACCCGACCCAGATTAAGCCCACGACTCAGATTAGAGGACTTCCATAAAGACGCCTCATTTAGAATGTCTTGTATTTGAGGACTGTAATCTGTGACATGCACTGGGCCTTCTCTCTTGCATGTAGACATGGAGACACAGCAGAAAATGCATCATTATGGTTTAAGACATGTGTAATAGGTAATGGTCTACTGGACACATAATAGGGATGTTAATGGTCTATGAGACATGACAGGTGTATTGCAGGCTTGCATACAGCAGTGTTTACATTCAGACAGAAAGGCTAACAGCTGTAAAAACATGTATGGCTGTTGGAAAGCAAATGTATATCTGAGCCCCTGGGAATCCTTGCGTGTCGTACACAGAATCCGATGAGATCTAGGATCATCCGTGTTATTGTTGTATTTTCTAATACAATGTGCATAAAATGTGCGTGCTATTGTATCTATGTAGGGTGGCGTGGGCTGATCCAAGTTACAGACCTTTAAAGAAGATAGGTGATTGCTAAAGAATCCCCCCTCCCTCTCTCATTATCGAATCCCTTCCCCGTCACACCTCTCTCTCTTTCTTTTTCACAGCACATGCTTCAAGCAGGTATGGACAGAGCGGGAGCGAGAGACACCAGGGAGACTGACAGAGAGAACGTGTAGTCGTAGTAATAGACAGAGGTTCCTGGTGTGTGAGGCATTTCTGACTGTCACTGTTCTGTTCCTCTTCAGTGGCTTGCCTCACTATCGGCATGTTGAGACTTGAGCTTCTCTCCTTCGCTTTCTCTCTCTGTCTCTCTCTACGTCTCTCTCTCTCTCTATGTCTCTCTCTCTGTCTCTCACTCTGTCTCTCTGTCTCTCTCTCTTACTCTCTGTCTCTCACTGTCTCTCACTCTCTCTCTCTGTCTCTCTCTGTCTCTCTCTGTCTCTCACTCTCTCTCTCTCTCTCTTTCTCTCTGTCTCTCTCTGTCTCTCACTCTCTCTCTCTCTCTCTGTCTCTCTCTGTCTCTCACTCTCTCTGTCTCTCACTCTTACTATGTCTCTCTCTATGTCTCTCTCTCTGTCTCTCTCTCTGTCTTATCTTTCGTCTTCGCCCTCAGCCCGCCCCTCTTGCTGGCACTTTCTCCACCACAGCCGTATATGGTAAAAGTCTCTCTGTTGAGTGACTGTACAGGAAATTGTTCACTTGAGCATCTGCGAACAAATCAGCCCACATTCACTGTCACTGTACTTCACACTAAAGTAGCGAGGGGCTCACTCCGATCTTTCTCCTGAGCCAGTGTACAGAAGAACCGGTCCTCCGCATCCCAGCGGAACCAGATATCCTTCCGGAAGGCCCCCAAACTCCCCACCCCCCACCCCCCGAGACGCCCAAGTCAACACTTTTTGTCCGGCTCACCTCAGAACCCAACTTTGCATCTGAGTTCCAGCATTTGCATCGGTGACAGACTCGTTTGAATTTCTTGAGATGTGAAAAGAAGAGATGGATGGAGGACCCAAAGACCCAGGACAAGCCCCGCACAGCACTGATGCACGACCGTGGCCAACCTCTTCATTCAGCCAGCTCATAACACGGCACCACCTTAGTCTGCAAATAAAGAGTTGGCTGAACATAGCTTCGTTATCTACCGTGACTTGATTCATGTATTTTAGTGGCCGCTATTCTGAGAATGGACATACGTGTATGGCTTTAGTCTCTCGATCTGCAGTTAAATGCTGAACCGCCGTGCAGTGCCCATGCCTGTATGTTTGATGCCTGAATGGTTTTGTACACTATTGCTTATGAAGAATTTTATCAGTTGTGGTCAACTTCCTCATTTCGTTTTAAGTTCTTGTAGTTCACCAGGCTGCTCTATGTTTGTCATGTGAATCACTGTTAGAAAAAACGCATACATGCCAGAACCAATGGACTGTCTGATCTTCATCACAATATTTGTAGAAAAATGTCCATCAAAATTCATTTCGTTTGACATGTTTTTCACCTAACACCTGTCTGTACATGCAGTTTTGGGCTTCCTAACTACATTCCCCACAATGGTGGACGACGTTATCAACTCAGACAAAAAGGACACGCGATGGATATCCCATGTCTCCCCTGGCGGTTCCCGTGGTGACGCAGCGCTGATTGAAAGGGTCATCACGTGCTGCTGTAAAAGGGTTGTTTAGAAGACCATTAAAAAGCACTGAACATGTGCCCTGATTCTATAGGCCTACAAACCAGGTTGACCTTTCGCTGTGACCTTTGGGAGCTGAGCGCGGTTCATGTCTCATTAGCTCCCCGTCAACAAGAGCAGGAAAAATTAATGAATAACTATTTTACTGGAGCTCTTTGATCCATGCACAGAACAGAGTTATTGTTTCATTAAACTGTTTGTTACGCAGGACAGACAATAGTATAGTGACAGGGCCAATATTATGCTGGTGAGTGTGAGAGACGTGTTATGAAAATAGGGTGAAGTAGTAAAAGAGAAATAGGAGGTGGTAACAAGAGGCAGGGTAAGAGTGGGAGAGAGAGACATAGAGAGAGAGTGACAGCAAGAGAGTGAGAGGGTAACAGAGAGACAGAGAGAGACAGAGAGAGATAGGCAGAGAGAGAGAGAGTGACAGAGAGAGAGACAGAGAGAGATAGGCAGAGAGAGAGAGAGAGTGACAGAGAGAGAGAGAGACAGAGAGATATAGGTAGAGAGAGAGAGAGTGACAGAGAGAGAGAGACAGAGAGATATAGGCAGAGAGAGAGACAGAGAGTGAGAGAGAGACAGAGAGAGACAGAGAGAGATAGGCAGAGAGAGAGAGTGACAGAGAGAGAGAGACAGAGAGATATAGGCAGAGAGAGAGAGAGAGACAGAGAGTGAGAGAGAGACAGAGAGAGAGAGAGAGAGTGAGAGAGAGAGACAGAGTCAGAGACAGAGAGTGAGAGAGAGACAGAGAGAGAGAGAGTGAGAGAGAGAGAGAGAGAAAGAACATTTGTACCCTAAGGTTTGTACCCTCCATCCTACAGACTATAGGTTTTGTACAGCTTTAGTGGGAAGATGACACGTGACACTCACACGGTGAAATAGACGTAGAAAAACCCAGCATTCGAACTTGACTTCAAACTTGACTTCCTTGCTTTACCTCACTCCAACTGCATCTTATCATTCTACTCCGTGAGAATGTTTGTGGCAAGACACAAGCGGACCATTTTGACTTCCTCAAACACTTTGATGGACTTGAACAGGAAGCATGATATGACCCGAATGCTGGCTGACAGATCTTGTCTACCTTTTCATTTGGAACTAAGTTTATGTTTTCGGTTCTCCTGTCCTTGCTGGTGGAATGATAACATTAGTGACTCTTCCTTAAATAAGTTTATTTCTACTTACCGCAATTGAACACGTAATCTGTTGGACTAAAAGTCATAAATACAGCGACATCCTGACAATTAGATACTGCAAGAATGTTCATTTATTATATGAAATGTAGTGATTGTTATTACATTATTGTATTTGTTACCTACATTGAATATTGCTGTATAGTATATGTACAGTATATCTGTCCTGTAGACTAAGACCTTGACAGGCAGGCAGACAGCTAGGTAGACTGGCAGGCAGGCAGGCAGGCAGGCAGGCAGGCAGGCAGGCAGGCAGGCAGGCAGGCAGGCAGGCAGGCAAGCAGGCAGGCGGGACCTTCAGACAGTGGGATGATGATGCTGTGGTCTGGATAGGGTGGATGGAGAGGCAGCTCAGCTCGTTAGGCTCTGACAATGGCATCTCTGTGCCAACGGCAGAGTGGCACACAGGAGCATTGAGAAGTGACCCATTCACACTCACATTCCCTCTTCTCTATTCACACGGCCTGAAAGAGCTCCCATCGCTCGCCCCAATTTCCAGCCCCCACCTCTCCTCGAATCTCTTTCTCCCTGAACCCCCAGATCTCCCGAGCCCCCCCCCATCCCCCAAGCCCCCCCCAGCCTCCCTCAAGCCCCCACCCACACCGCCAATGGAACCCCTAACAGTACCCCTCGCCCCCTCAGTAAACCCACCAACCCTACCATGGGAGAAAGTGCAGGGTAAAAGTGATGAGGTCATCAACAGCTAAAATAAATGACCCTGAAGACACCCGTACTGCAGTCCTGTTTCCTTTCAGTCTGTTTTGGTAAGGAGTGGGATCTTTGCTGCAGCATCACAGGACAACGTAGATCACACAGACAGCACGCACACACACACGCACACACACACACACACACAAACACACACTGAGCACATGACTGCAGGGATCCGTGGGCTAGGAAGTATGCTGGGCAGTGGAGGTCTGTGGAATGCAGGAAGGATCTGTGAGCCTTCGAACACCGCCTGAATGGCCCTCAGAGCCCTAGTACGAACAACAGTTTCTCTCCTCTCCACTCCTTTCTGTCTAACGTTTTTTTATTTGGTCATTTTGTCCACTAAACAGACACGTTTATCCAAAGGGACGATCCAATGCTGCATCTCTTACTCCCCCCCCACCCACACACACACACACATACACAGACACACACACATACACATACACACACACACACACTCAAACTCTGCCACTTAGGTCGTTAATCCTACATACTCTGGCACTGTCGTAGGTGTGCACACAAATCCTGCCAAAGACTACAGCTGACTGTACCTGAACCTGGGGGGAGCTGTCAGGACACGTTTCAGTACGAGGAAACAGTCAGGGGCAGACTGCCACGCCTCTCTTAGCCTGACCCTCGCTATCTCCTGAGAAGTCTGCGTGTGTCTGTCAGTAGTTTGCTTGCTGAAGGTCTGTGTCTGCAGCCCTGCAGGTCATCGTTGGCATGCAGGGGTATCCAGATGGGATTACTTGAGCATGGCAGGGAACGCACACTCTGGATCAAGGACGCAATCCAACCCCGCAGAGTCCTTTATCTCATTAATATGATCTTCTAAGACAACACCGGACACCTGCTCTTGCCAGGCCTCCGATGCTTCCACTCACTTCCTTCCCACATCCCAACACGCAGACACGCGCCACGTGATCACTTGGCTCACATCAAACAGCGAGCGCTGCAGCTTGCTTTACTTACATATTCGGCTGCCCCAAGTATTTAAGGGCACAGTAGGCACAGTCTAACACAGTGGTGGAACTCTGTTGTGATGTAACCTGGTATTGGAGCCCTGTGGTGCCTCTGTTCTCAGCACACCCCCCCCCCCCCCCACACACACACACACACATTACTCCCACTAAGCCCCCCAGTCCCATCTCTGGAGCAGACACTGCCCTGCTGGAGGCTTTTGATTGGTCTGGTTGCAGTGACAACATTTAGCTACTCCCCTCCTATTCAGAGAATATCCAAACAAACATTACCATTCAAATGAATAAGGGCCCCGGGCCCCTCTAATTCTCTGCCTTGGTCCCATGTACCCACACACACACACACCTCAGCCTTTCCCTGTTCTGTCCTCTGCCTGTTCCCCTCATCCTCCAGTGAGAAGCCAGGGAGGTTTATAGATTATAGATTAAGTCATTAAGCAGGGCGGTTTACATCTGTTGAGCCAAGCTCAACACGGAGAGAGGGAGGAGGAGCTTCGGAGGGGGGAGGGGTGCGGGATGAAAGGGACAGAGGGAGTGTGATCTTAATGACAGGCTTTGAAATCCCCTATCATCCCTCCCCTCCCGCCCCCCACCCTTTCTAAAAATGAGATTGGTTGAGTGTGACAGTAGTGGTGGCCATGACAACGCATGGGAGTCCCCCAAAGACCCCTCGAGACAGTTACCATGGGTACACTGGGGACCTCGCAATGCCAAAGTCTGCCATTACCTCATCCCCAACACAAACAAAACCGACGTTACCTTCTCACTCTCAAATGTAAACTCCACATTTCCATGACAATCAGAACTTTCAACAATAACAATAAAAGACACCAGCGAGTGTGAAAAAAACAATAATTTTATTCTGCAATGACTGATCTTTTGCCCATTCGGTTGAATCTTTTTTTGTAAATGTTTTTAACGAATCTCTTAGTTAACATTGCTCTCAAGAAGAACAAACCAAAGTACAACTCTCAGAGAAAATAAAAATCTTAAAAAACATTCCTTTTATTGGGGTTTTAATCCAAATAAATCAGAGGCTACACCAGAGATATAGCTGCTCCAGGGTTGGTCGAGGGAAAGCGCTGCATCCCTCCCTATTGGCTGATGGCCACGGGCCAATCTGAACCACACCCCCAGTGAGTGGAGGAGAGCCAATCACAGTGTAGAGTCCACAAACTCCCATGACGCCCCTCTCTCCATGGGAGATTAAGGCAGTAAACACAGTGGTTATGTATACCTTCAGGAGTGGACCATGAGATGACTGGGGCAGGAGGGGACCTCCGTCCAACCAGATAGCCTGTTTGGACTACAACCACAGAGGAAGTACTACAACAATGACAGGGCCTATCAGAGACCAGGAAAGAAGAGCGTTTCCTCTGACAGACACACAGTCCCCACCCTGTTGTAGTCCAAACAGAGCAGCGAGGCTAAAGGAAGGTCTAGAAGCTCCCTGAAGCTCAGATGACAGTGAGATGATGCACAGTACAGTGGATAACCAGCCATGACCTGACTGGGGAAATGGGCTGGCCCAGGAGACTGTTGGCAATATACACTAAATCAGTGTGTCTCGGTGTAGGTTAGCATGTGTGTGTGTGTGTGTGTGTGTGTGTGTGTGTGTGTAACAAATGTGGTTTTGTTCGCTGCTATCGTTAGGTATGGTCGTTTAAAACATTTGTTTTGCCTGTATCCATGCAGAAGTGTATGAATGTGTAACATTTGTGTCTCCTCTCTGATCCAGGTTCGAGGACCAGACCAGACCAGACCCCCATCTCCCTCCTCCCCCC
>BROE01000003.1:3708292-3782688 GCA_036571765.1 Plecoglossus altivelis
GTGTGTGTGTGTGTGTGTGTGTGTGTGTGTGTGTGTGTGTGTGTGTGTAACAAATGTGGTTTTGTTCGCTGCTATCGTTAGGTATGGTCGTTTAAAACATTTGTTTTGCCTGTATCCATGCAGAAGTGTATGAATGTGTAACATTTGTGTCTCCTCTCTGATCCAGGTTCGAGGACCAGACCAGACAGACCCCCATCTCCCTCATCCCCCTAACCCCCCACCCCCCACCCCCCCCACCACCCCCCCCCACGCCGCACCATCAGCAGGAAGCAGCCTCTCCCCAACTGAGCCCCCCCCACCTCCTCCCCCCTACTCCGCCTGCGCGTCATAGTTGGCCCCGCCCGCCTTCTTCAGCTCCGTGCGGAGGTAGTCCTCCTCCAGCTCCCGCGCGTCGCTGATCATGAACTCCTTGGCAAAGTTCTGCAAGGACAAGGAAAAACAAAACCCGAACGGCGGTGAGGGCTCCGAGTGCGACAAGCGTGTGAGAAGAGCGCCGGAACGAGCGAGCGCCAGCGACGGGCGCCTGCGCGAGACGAGCCCCTCACCTGCACGATGTCCTTGACCAGCGTCTTGTCCGTGCTGATCTTGGCACGCTGTAGCCCGCTGATGTTCTCCCCGATCCAGGTAATGAGGGTGAACTTGGCCCGCTTGCTCATGGCGTCGCCGGTGGTGATCCGCACGAAGCCGAAAAGACGCGAGTCGTCTGGCAGAAGGGAGGAGGGAATTATGGGTGGGAGAGAGAACAGAGGAGAAAATTACATACCTGAGCAAGAGGGTAGGACAGAGGAAACAGGAAGTCAGGTCAGAGAGAGAGAGCGAAGGGGAGAGAGAGAGAGAACATACAGGAAGAGAGAGGTAGAGAGAGAGGTAGAGAGAGAGAGAGAGAGAACATACAGGAAGAGAGAGAGAGGGAGAGAGAGACAGAGAGAGAGAGAGAGACAGAGAGAGAGAGAGAGAGAGAGACAGAGAGAGAGACAGAGACAGAGACAGAGACAGAGAGAGAACATACAGGAAGAGAGAGGGAGGAATCGGACACAGACACACACAGTCCCTTGGGGCCGGATAGGTTGACAAGCCTTTTGGTCAGTGTAACTTAGATCGAACATGCCAGTGAACACTGATATGCTGCACAGGTTCATGCTGGAGATGTGCATCTCTACCTCCGCAACCATCTTTACCTTACAGACAACAGCTACACAGTATAAGTCTACACTGGAGGTACCACATCAAACTGGTTTACTCCTAAGGGAGACAGGAAATACCTGATGCACTTCCAGCCTTTCCAGCCCTTCGGCTTCTGTGATAGGCTACAGTAGACTCAGAAGAGCAACAGTGATCTAGTGTATAGGACACCTGGAAGGATCTCCTACCCAGACGCAGCAGACAGTCATACACCAGTCTGTGCTAAACCTATACTGAATAGCGTGAACACAAGGACTAGTGCCGCTACATCTCTTTTTCAGGTCAGTAGGCTGACTGATTTATGTCGGCCACGTTAGGAAATGTCTTCCTCTCCCTAACTCACTCGGTGCTTCTCCACGTTATCAATGCTGTCATCTTCCTATGCACCAAGCAAGTTGTACCCGTGATTGGCTGATGAAGATTTCCAGGGGGATGGCCCAGAAACCTCCCTGCTCTATCAGACATCAGGGGCTCTCGGTTGTGTATTAAGACCAGCCGTTGTTACATGATGATCAGCCTGGCTACAAAGACCAGCGCTGGTCTCAACACTATCCGAACAGCACCAAACACTAGTCAGCTGACTGACTACTGACACACACACACACACACACACCTCCTTTTTTGTCCTGTCTCTCCCTTTCTCCCCCACCCTCTCTCTCTCTGTCCAATATGTCTCTCTCTCTTTTGCCCTCTGTCTGTCTCACTATCTCTCATTCTGTCTGACTCACTGTCTCGACCTCTGTCTCACGCACACTCACACTCTCTCACCTCTGACTTTGGAACAGACAGAGTGTGACTCTGACTTAGAGGTGTCGTGCCGTTTCTAACCTGTTTGTATCGGGGGGGGGGGAGGAAGTGAGCGTGAGGTATGAGGAAGTATCTGTTCATTGCGGTAGTACACACGCCTACATGTCTCACTTCCTCTGTGGAGCTTCCGGGTGCGTCTCCCCCCTGGACTCTGCTGACAGAGCAACCCCAAGAAAACTAAGACTATGATGAGGCAGCGAAAAGAGAGAGGGAGAGCAGGGGGGGGAGAGAGAGAAACTGCTTTCAATCCTTAAAGCTTGATTCCGATCTTTGAATTAATGCCCAAAATTGGTCTGGGAGAAGAAAACATTGCAGGTTAGATGTAATAGGATTGCTGCAGTAAAAAAAAAAAAAATCTAACGGGCCTTTCCCCTCTCTTACACTCGAGCTATGCGCTCTGTCAAATTTGCAGCGTTTCCTCATGTTACTTGGATACTATCTCTACAGTTTAGGATATACAGCACGTATTTCAACATCGGAATTCACACCCTCCAGCCACAAGTGCAGCCGCGGGCAACGCTGAAGACGCGCACCGTGAGTTGCGCACCGTGAGTTGGGCGCCACGCCCAACACTCAATTGAGTCGAAAAGAGAGAGATGGAGAGATGAGGGAAACGCTTATGATCGGAGGTGAGCAGTTTTCCTTGTAATGTTGAGATAATAAGCGGTGACCTTGGCCAACGGCGTTGACTTGAGCTCACTACAAAACTCGGAAAGAATTGCAACGCATTAAGATGTGTGTTTGCCCTTCTAGGAGGTGCGTCCCGGGAGAGTAGGCTTAGACGCAGTGGGCTACTTCCTGGTGAAGTGACAACCAATGAAAGCAGAGTCTTAAAGATTACCGCTCCGTGACAGAGTAGGCTGAAACACGCAGGAACTAGGAAGTGCAACAGTAACAAGCGGTGGCAGGTTTAAAGCAGCGTACACTGACATGCTCATTTAGTTTGAGCCATATCTAAGAGTCCATCACCAACGGGCAACAAGTGAAACAACGTTTTAAGACCTAGGGTCCAGGTAAGTTGTACGGTTGACACGCCTGAACGCTGCAGTCAGTTTGACCCCCCCCCCCTCCTCCCTCCTGTGGCACCAAATGAATGAAGAGGCTCTGCTCCTACCTGTGCACTGGCTCTTGAATTCTTCATAGTCCGTGCCGTGGCCTGCTGGCACAATCATTGTGCCCTCGTATTTGAACGCGGCCCTGTGAAGACACGAAAGATGCGGTGGATTACATCGATCCGAGCTGCTGACATGACGAAAACAACAAGCCCAAATGAGTCTATGATCCCGCTTATAGGAGCTCGCGCTCCCCCCGCTGACAATCTAGTATGTCATCGAAGCGGTGTCTGACATCTTGGATGTTACTGTTACAATGAATCAATGATAACCCTCCGAGGCGAATGTGAGCCAGCCAAGGTGTCGGGTTTGAGTCAACATATACGTGTCACTACAGTACCCACTTGGAGAGACAAAGGAAATTATTCATGCCCCGCTGGCTCAAATGATTACTCTCTGACCACAACGGGGCAGCCTAAAACGCCTGGTACAAAGATTAGAGGGGGAAATGTAGGGTGAATGAATGAAACGCGCATTTTTCTAATATAACTAATCACCGCGTAATCTGTAATCTCTGCTTTGCCAACCTGCTGAACTCCCCGTCTTTATCCATCGCATGCACAATACACAAGGAATTAGAACTCACCAGTTTATCTCCGTGTTATCGTCCCTGACGAGGTTATAAGCTTCTCTGCAAGCCTCTTTATCAATTCGTGTTGCCATTTTGGACGGACGCAATGGACAGCCGAGGACAGCGCAGCAGAACAAAAAATTCGAAGTCTTAAAGGTATCCTGTTCGGCAGAGTGAGCAGCCCTCCTGGTTATCAAAAGCAGCACAACTAGAGTTATACAACGGAGTGGCAGTGCTACCCACTGATATCACGAGCCACACGGAAATAAATGAGCTTGCTTTAGAAAAGGCGTGAGCGCGGTGTCTCCTTTCTCAGTTATCGGAATAAAGCGACTCTTTTCGCGACTCGATTCATTTCCTATTGTCGGATTTATGGGCGGTGGTGATGTTTCTCAATCAGGTTGCCGTAATAGAGCAAGTCCCCCGACGCAGGATTCACCTCCTCCCAATGGCCAAAAGAGGGATTCAGTTAATTTAAATCCACCCTTTTCTATTGTTACCGATGAGCTGGGTTATTGCGCCCCCTTGTGGTTGGAAGCGTCCAGTGCGGTCAAAATGAGAACAATAGCCTGCGTATGCACTGCACCATAGAAAACAAGTCGCAGGAGTTCCCAGTAATTATATATAGTTATCCCTAATTGTGCCCAATTGCCTCATTAAGTAATCCTTTGCCAAGACAAAATAATGTATTGGGTTTTGTCTTAGGTAGGTCAATGTGTTAGAAACACAACGATTCTAATCTTAAAATCATTTCACATATGGCCTTGTACAATAATAACACGTGTAAATCAAATAAACGTGTAAATCAAATATACAACAAAAGACCAGTGAACGTGTCCTTGAATTTTTTTTTTTTTTTTTACTGTCATCATGCGACTTATGTTGTCAGCAGGCATTGGAACAGGCAATGTTTGAACATTGCAGGTCTTGAATGCCTCCCAAAGTCAATCCAACCGCTCTTGCTTGGTTAAATTGTGATTGGTTGGCTGTCTTCCGGTGTGAGATCGTAGTTGCAGCTGCGAATAAACAAAACATTCTAAATTGCCTTTCAATCAGAAATATGATGCGGAAAACGCAATGGTAAATATGGACTGTACAATGGACTATTAGGTGCATAGGCCAGTGTGTTGCTTGTCAAGCAAGTCTCTACTGTTTAGCCTAGGTCGTGACAGAGTCAACTTAACTGACGCTGTTTCCATGTACTGTAGCAAGTTACCGACATAATGTTTATACTACACTTGTTAGTTGTGTGTGTTATGTGCGCTTGTCGTTATATGAAGATGTTACACCGAGTTAAACGTGAGACAGGCTAAACTTAGCTTCACCCACACACACACACCGACACACACAAACACACACACACACACACCCCTTGTGTGAATGCGTGTGTGCGCTCTGCCCTTCAGATAGTGCTGACCAAGAAAGCACAATGGACAAGAAGAAGGCAGGTCTTTTGCCAAGAAGCTAGTTGTTGCTGAGACACAATGGACAATGGTAGACAGAGCCTTGTCTCACGGCCCCAGCGGATTAGTGAATCCTCCAAGGTCAGTGTCACCACAGCTCTCAGTCTTCTTCTCTGTTGTCTTCAGACTGCAGACATCACTCTGCTGGGTGTCGTTTCAAATAATCATGTTCAGCGAGTCTTCCTGTTGCACTACGGAACTCATGTCTTTCTCCTCATTGGTTGAGGTAGATGGGTTACTCATTCATTTCTCATCATTCACATGCGCGTGTTTGTGTGTGTGCGTCTTTGTGTTTGCTGTGTGTGACCCTGTCTTTGTGTGTATCTCTGTGTGTGTGTGTGTGTGTGTCTGTGTGTGTGTGTGTGTCTCTGTGTGTGTGTGTGTGTCTCCCCCCCAGGTGTACCGCTGGGTGGATCAGGCGAGCTCGATCCTCCAGGGTCTGAACGACCAGCGCGAGAGCGGCCAGCTGTGCGACGTGGCGCTGCTGGCCGACGAGCAGCGAGCGGCAGCCCACCGGGCGGTCCTGGCCGTGTCCAGCCCCTACTTCCACGCCATGTTCACCCTGGCCATGAAGGAGGAGCACCAGGCTGAGGTGTGGCTCCGAGAAGCAGGCCAACGTTGGCCGTGCGGTCCCTCCGAGCTCTCTCGCCGCGGAACTGATGTCGTCTCCCCCCCTTTCGGTAGGTGGAGCTTGTGGGCGCCTCGTACGTCGGCCTCAAGGCCGTGGTGGACTTCCTGTACAGCGGAGAGCTGCTGTTGGACGGTGGGAACATCAACTACGTCCTGGAGACGGCTCATCTGCTGCAGGTTTTTGGCATTTTTATTTTCTCCCTAACAACTGTCACCTGAGAGAGGGCTGGTATGCTTTGGCTCACGGCTTTCAATATTAAAGGTCCATTTTCAGTGGGATATTGCTTTTAGGCAACAGCCATGTATTAGTAAACAGTTAGAAGCCACGATATTTCTCTGTTTATTTAACCCTTTATTTGGATCCACCAACACAAATAGCTCTGCGATTGGACTTGGACCGGACTGTTGCCTAGCAACACGTACACCTTTCCCTTGCGCGCTAGCTTGCTACCTTGTGTAGGTCAACGCATAGCCGCAGACAGGCTGCTTTGTCTCATGTACATGTACAATATGTGAGAAAGCCCGTTTGCTAATGACGTTACATCATCTGCCTGTTCTGCGTGAGGAAGTTGGTGCCAAACACAGTATCTGTGTGTTTCCGACTGTTGCGCAACCCGTGAATAACAGACTGTTGTGGATCTAAATTCGCCTGTAAAACCAGTGGTGATACAGTGCTTTCTTACCATAGTAACAGTGGGGTGTTGTGTCAGGTGTGGCGGGTGGTGGACTTCTGCTGCCAGTATTTGGAGCAGGAAGTGAACGAGGACAACTTCCTGTACCTCCAGCAGCTGGCCCAGCTGTACAGCCTGCAGCGGCTTGACCTCTTCATCGACCACTTCATCCTTCAGCGTTTCGCCACGCTCTCCTTCACCCCCCACTTCCTGCGCGACCTGCCTTTGCACAAGATGACCGTCTACCTGTCCAGTGAGCAGGTGAGCTTCAGAATGGGATTATTCTAGGATTAGAAACTGGTTAGCCACTCCCAGAATAGTCTTGTGTACCACGAAAAGCATTTTTTATGGACAGGACCGGTTAACATCAACACCAGCCCGGGACAAGTCTTGATCTTTTGTCTGGATTTGAACTCTGAAGGGCATTTTAGATGACGTGTCTTAGCTCTCCCGCATCGTGTCACAGAGAAGTCCTCTCCTCCTGCCAGGTGCAGCACGACAGCGAGCAGGCTCTGCTCCAGGCTGCCCTCCAGTGGCTGAGCCAGACCCCTGCACGCCATTCCCACGCTCGCCACCTGCTCTCCCACATCCGCTTCTCGCTGATGCCCACGGACGACCTGACGGAGCGCGTGCTGCCCGCCCTGCAGGCCCTGCTGCCCGCGGAGGCTGGGTGCCGCGCCCTGGTGGAGGAGGCTCAAAGCTACCACGCCCGGCCCAGCGCCCAGCCCCTCCTCCAGACGGCCCGCACCGCTCTGAGGGGCGGGGTGGAGCGCCTCCTGCTGGTCGGGGGGGAGGTGTCGGAGCGTGGCGAGGAGCTGAGCGCAGACGTGTGTTGGCTAGACGGGGAGGCTGGGGGCTGGGGGGTGGAAACCCAGCTGCCGGCCCAGCGGAGCCATCACTGCCTGGCCGTGCTGGGGGGCTTCATCTACACCGTGGGGGGGAGCTCGTCTCGGGACAACGGAGGGGACGCCGCCTGTAACCTGCTGTACCGCTATAATCCCTGCGACAACCAGTGGACCAAAGTAAACAGACCCTCCTCCACGGACCCCCTCCTCTTCTCCTTTGTGTTTGGCGTTTGACATATTACACAGCTCGTTATAACTTCCTAAATCAGTTCTGAATGATGTTGCTGGAGTGTCTGGAGTGACCCCCTCCCCTCCCGCCCTCCTCTCCTCCTCTCTGCCCCCGTCAGGGTGCCTCCATGAACCAAAGTCGTGTGGACTTCTACCTGGGTGCAGTTGGGGACTGCCTGGTGGCCGTAGGGGGGAGGAACGACAGCGGAGCTCTGTCCTCTGTGGAGGTGTACCATCCTGCTCAGGACTGCTGGAGCTACGTAGCTAGCCTGCCCAGGTCAGCACACCTACTCACAACCTAGCTTCTTTAACCTAGCATCCACACCCTAGCTTCTTTAACCTAGCATCCACAACCTAGCATCTTTAACCTAGCATCCACAATCTAGAATCGGCAAGCCTACAAGCCTCTTCCTACAAGCATTCACCTCTTAGCGTCAGTAACCTAACAGCCTGTTTCAAAACTCTTCAAGACGTCTCTCCCCGCCCTCCACCCCCACATCTCCCTCCTCCAGGTTCACCTATGGCCACGCCGGCACCGTGCACCAAGGCACGGTCTACATATCTGGCGGTCACGACTACCAGATCGGCCCGTATCGCCGAGAGTTCCTGAGCTACGACCCTGGAGGAGGAGGCGACGCATGGGCCGAACGCCCCCCCATGACCTCGGCACGGGGCTGGCACTGCATGGCCTCCCTGCGCCACCTCATCTACGCCGTCGGGGGGAGCAACGACCACGAGGACAGCGCCGAGCGCTTCGACATCCTGGCGGTGGAGGCGTTCGACCCCCGTAGCGAACAGTGGACCCGCGTGGCGCCGCTGCTGAAGCCCAACAGCGAGGCGGGGGTGGGGGTGTGGGGGGGGCGCATCTACGTCCTGGGCGGGTACAGCTGGGAGAACATGGTGTTCTCCAGGTCCACGCAAGTGTTCGACCCGGAGAAGGGCCAGTGGGAGCGGGGGCCGGACTTGCCCAAACGCATCGCAGGGGCGTCGGCTTGCGTCTGCACTGTGAAGCCCCCGCCTGCCGGAACTGCCGACAGGAAGAAGACGGGGCAGAAGGTCAAAGGTCGACGGCTCCCCACTTAAGAGACACTGGAGAAGGAAAGCCTTGGAAAGGCTGCACTGTGCACAAACATGTGTGATGTGTAAACATCACAGTAAAAGGATTGAACATATCATGTCGAGGAAAGCACAATGTATTCATGGGAATATTTACCACATGGTGTTATATAGTGTTCTACTCTCCATCTGTTACTGGAGGAACATGCAGGAGGCCACAGATCTGGACCTGCCAGTGGAGAACATAAGCAGGATTGTTCCGGTTCTATGGACCTTCCAATGAAATGTCGTAGTAGGTTCTGTACTGTACGTTTGTATGTGTACGAGTTCTGCCACTCTGATTCTGAACAAGCTGAATGTCAGATATGTTTCATGTTGGGTTTGTGGATAGGTGAGTGGTTAGATATACATAGACTCTACATGCACCACATGTGGTTCAACACTAGTGTTCTGGCCTAGTGTTCTGGCCTAGTGTTCTGGCCTAGTGTTCTGGCCTAGTGTTCTGGCCTAGTGTTCTGGCCTAGTGTTCTGGCCTACCTCTATCTGCTTTGTGGTTGAGATCCTTCAAATAGACCTGGTCTCTCTACTTCATAACCGCTGTTAGTATAACCTGTTACACAATGCTGCTTTAACGCACTGAATGTTGTAGTCTACGTTTGAATCATTTGTATTGTCCAGTCATCCAAGACTTATTTTCAGCACAATACCTTTCTACTTTATTGTTGAAAAGTGTTCGTCGCATTCACGTCATTTTGAACATCTCACACGATCTGCAGTATTAACAAAATATCTTCACGCTGGGTATTTCATTTAGGATCCAATCGTTTTTCAGATCCCACATGTACTTTTTTGCTAAGTTACATATTTGGATCTGTAACAATGCTTTTTAAAATCCTGAATGTAAATCAAATACTCAGGAAACTGGTCAGAATTATCAGGTATCACTAGTTTCTTTTCCATATTTCTCATTTCCTTCTTTCACAAATCACCAACCCTACCAGAGTGTTATAAATCACTATCCCTCTAAAAGCAGACAGACAGACAGACAGACAGACAGATGCTTCTAGCAGTGACTGAACCAAAACATCGCACCTCCCTAACGTCACATTGGGCCTCACTGTCGCCATGGCACCAGTGAGTTATATTGTCTTGTGATTTCCCCTTGATCTCCCATTCCCATGGTTTTTTTGGGTTTCTTGGTCTGGTGGTCTCCTGGTCTGGTGGTCTCATGATCTGGTGGTCCCCTGGTCTGGTGGTCCCCTGGTCTGGTGGTCTCCTGGTCTGGTGGCCCCCTGGTCTGGTGGTCCCCTGGTCTCATGGTCTCCTGGTCTCATGGTCTGGTGGTCCCCAGGTCTGGTGGTCCCCTGGTCTCATGGTCTGGTGGTCCCCTGGTCTGGTGGTCCCCTGGTCCCCTGGTCTGGTGGTCCCCTGGTCTCATGGTCTGGTGGTCCCCTGGTCTGGTGGTCCCCTGGTCTGGTGGTCTCATGGTCTGGTGGTCCCCTGGTTTCCTGGTCTGGTGGCCTCATGGTCTGGTGGTCCCCTGGCCCCCTGGTCTGGTGGTCCCCTGGTCTCATGGTCTGGTGGTCCCCTGGTCTGGTGGTCCCCTGGCCCCTTGGTCTGGTAGTCTCATGGTCTGGTGGTCCCCTGGTCTGGTGGTCCCCTGGTCTCATGGTCTGGTGGTCCCCTGGTCTGGTGGTCCCCTGGCCCCCTGGTCTGGTGGTCCCCTGGTCTCCTGGTCTCATGGTCTGGTGGTCCCCTGGTCTCCTGGTCTGGTTGTCTCCTGGTCTGGTGGTCCAAGTCTTCCGTCTTGCTCTCTGTGGCTCTTGTCACTCAAAGGGGTAGTATGGATGAGACTTCAGGCTGAAGGGTAAAAACACTGCTTGAACACTGTGGTACTTCAGCAAACATCACCAGAGAGTGAAAACACTGTCAGCTTTGTTCAGGATCAGCAGTAAAACATGCTATTGTTTGGTTTGGCGTCTGTAAATGTTAAAGGCTGTCTTACGAGTCAATCACACAGGCCTTCCAGCCTCGGTCCAGCCCCCTCAGTGATGTCATGTCCTCTTGACTCAGAGACCAATCAAAAATCTGCAAATAAGCATTAAAGCTGACCTCACTCTTCATTACAAGATGAAACTACAGCACAGCACAGCACAGCGTCACCAATAAACAGTCAGTACAGGTTCCCAGATATGGTGATTTTCTTTAGCTAGTAAGAACAAGGCCATATTTATGAACACTTCAACAGATGCAATAGAAACGTATTAATCAAAATGCTGATAAGGTAGTTATGGAACTCGTGTCAAGTTTGAATTGAGCTCTGATATGTGTTGAGTAATACAATGTCATAGCGCAGACAAGGTCCAAATATACTAAAGGAGTGGCTGAGAAAGTAGAAAAGAAGGAGAGAGGCACAGGGAGATAAAGAGTTTGGGTGAGAGAGCTAGAGAGAGAGACAGGGAGAGAGTGTCAGACCTTGGTGTTTTCCAGAAGGTGGTTGGGCTTAATGCTCTTGGGGATAACTGCAATGCCTTGCTGCACATGATACCTCAGCAGCACCTGGGGCAAACACACTCCTTCATTAAACACAGTCCTCAGGTACAGACGGAAACACGTGACTCATGCAAAACACATATTTACCCCTTGGACGCACATGTGAGACAGACACACATATCCACAGACACACATTCCAGCACCCTGCGGGGGCATTTCAGGACGCACTGACCTGAGCCGGGGTTCGCCTGTGTGCCTTGGCGATCTCACCGACCACAGGATCTTCTAGAAGGTTCTGGGGGTCTGTATCTCCACGAAGACTGGGAAGGAGACAGGGAGGCAGACAGGCAGGAAGACAGACAGGCAAAGAAGACAGACACCCAGGCATGCAAGCAGGCAGGAGAAATATTATCTTGTGGCCACAAGCTGTCTCAGCATATCTGTGATGTAACAGGAATGCAGCAGGACTCACAGCTCTTTGGGTCTGCCAGGGGATCCAAAGGGACTGTAGGCAGTGAGGGCGATGTTCCTGGACTTACAGAACTCCACCAGATCAGCTTGGACCAGGTAGGGATGCAGCTCCACCTAGTGGACAGGCAAGAGGGGACATTTACTCTCCCTCACTCAGCCCTCATTGGCTTGGATGGAGATGAGAGGAAGGTGAGGGATGACATTATGGCGTTCAAAGCTCGCGGGGGTTGGTAGAAGACGGTTTGAATTCAGGGGCTGAAAACGATGTTCAGCACCTGGTTGACTGCCGGGGGGATCTTGGTCAAATCCAGTAGCCTCTCCAGCTGGAGGATGTTGAAATTGGACACCCCGATGCTCTTCACCTTGCCTGAGGACTTCAGAGCCTCCATTCCCTGGAGGAGACAACACACAGTCTCATGAAACAGCCCGAGAAACAGAGAGACACACAGAGAGACACAGAGAGACAAAGAGAGAGACACAGAGAGAGAGACACAAAGAGACAGAGAGAGACAGACACGGAGAGACAGACACAGAGAGTCAGAGACACAGAGAGACAAAGAGAGACATAGAGAGAGAGAGAGAGAGAGACGTAGAGAGAGACAGAGAGAGAAAGCGAAGGAGAGAAGCTCAAGTCTCAACATGCCGATAGTGAGGCAGGCCACTGAAGAGGAACAGAACAGTGACAGAGAGACAGAGACACAGAGAGACAGACACAGAGAGACACAGTGAGACAGAGAGACAGAGACACAGATAGACAGAGAGACAGAGACACAGAGAGACAGACACAGAGAGACACAGTGAGACAGGGACACAGAGAGACAGAGACACAGAGAGACACAGAGAGACAGAGAGAGAGCGTTGGTAGCATCGTCCTGACCCTCCAAACATCCACATAGTCGACATCACTGCTCAGAATCTGGTCGTCCTTCATGGGGAACAGCTCATCGCCTACTTTCTACAGAGAGAAGGAAACTGATGGATGACAGACAAAACACAGTGACTGAAAGGACGACGGCCCAGTTTGGAACAGAACCGATCTGTCAGCCTCAAATCCGGTTCCTGCCGGCTCTAACTGGTTCCTGTTCCAGAGCCCCTCTCTTGCTGCACTCACCTGCATGCCAACAGGGAAGTGCATAAGGTAGAGGTCCACCTGCTCCAGCTGCAGGTCGCTCAGTGATTGGTTCAGGCAGACGGGGATGTCATCAGGGGCGTGGTGGGTGGACCACAGCTGCAGGACCAGGAAACAAAGGCTCTAAGAGGGACACTTCATGGACACGTGAACTCAGTGAGTTTGCGACTCCAGGGAAACGAATAAGAGACCGTTCGACAAAGAGGAGCTCTTTCTACATCTTAACCAGTAGGAGTAGATGCTGTTGTTGTTTTGGTGGTCACCATCTCACCTTGCTGACCACGTACACGTCTTGACGGCGAATGACGCCCTGTTGCATCTTGGCGCGAAGCGCTCGGCCGATCTCCACCTCGTTCCTGTAGGAGTAGGCCGTGTCAATGTGGCGGTAACCAGCGGCGATGGCCGCCTCCACCGCGCCCTGGAACACTACGGAACTGCTGCTCTGGAACAGGACAGAGCAGAGTGGAGGACCGTCTCCCTCAGGTGACTCTCAGACTCTCAGAGCAAAGCACGAGCGGAGGACACTTTCTCCGCATCGTCGCAGGTGGCGTTTCGCTTCCTTTACACCAAAGCAACAGACAGAACGACGGAACAGTCAACCTCTTTTGAGGTTCATGCTTGTTGCATGAAGAGAGAGAGAGAGAGAGAGAGAGATTCAGAAAGAGAGAGAGAGAGAGAGAGACAGGAAAAGGAAAGGAGAGAGGTGGGAAAGGAGTGACGAATGAATGGAAAGAAAAGCAGACACAGAGGGAATACAAGAGCCAGAGCAGGTACCTTCCATGTTCCCAGCCCCAGGAGGGGCATGCGCGTGCCGTCATTGAGCTCTGTGGTCGTGACAACAGCGGTGTCTTCCTCCATGGTGTGTGTTTACTGAAGCCAAGGGGGGGAGAGAGAGAGAGAGAGAGAGAACCTGCCGCACTTCACAAACACAGTCACACAGATCACAACTGACTTCTTCCTTTTCCCTTAGTCAGCATGTCCTTTGGGTTCCCTTTTACAACCTACACTCTCTCTCTCCCTCTCTCTCCCTCTCTCTCTCTCTCTCTCTATGTCTCTCTTATGTCTCTTTCTCTCTGTCTCTCTCTCCCTTTCTTTCTATGTCTCTCACTCTCCCTTTCTTTCTATGTCTCTCTCTCGCCACTCCTCTACCACTCTTCGTCCCTCTACCTTCCTTATCTCTCTCCCTCCTTGCCCTCCAACACAATTCTCTTTCCTTATTTCTCTTGCCCACCCTCTGTCTTGGTTAATCATTGACCAGTATATGGAGTTCTGGCTTCTGTTGTGTATTTACACATACACAGTAACTCAGGGCCCTCGTAAAGAGTTGGTGGAGTGAAAGGTCACTTACTTCAAGGTTGAAATAGACACACGCGTATACGCCAGCAAGTTTTCCGGTCAGGTAGAAAAGTCAGCGACATGACATTCAAACACAGAGTGTTTTTTCTTACGAACTCCAAATACGTTCGACTGACACTGCAATGCAGACTGTGACCAAAAGATGGCGCTAGACAAACACACATCTGAAACGGTGAACGACAAACACGTTGAGATTTTGTCAAAGCTTTTAATTTGGTTTAAATAAGTGTTCTTACATGACAGTAAAAAAAGATGATACACGTGAAGATTGAAATGTAGATATACAATGTACATATATATTAAAAATGAGAAGGCCTGTCTAAGTTGAGCATGCAGCATAACAGCTCTAGTTCTACACATGCAGGAAAGAGTAACTAGACGTGATAGACACAGTGTAGATAGTTCATACTATACTGTCATTCTCTATTTCCTAGATGAGTTAAACCCAACTCTGTCTAATCATGGTTACACAGTAATAAAAAACACGTCCCTTCTTAAAAGTACCCATAAGATGGCCATATAAAATATATAAATATCTGGTTAACTGAAGGGCTTTCTGACGGTCATAAACATCTTCGTGACATCTTTACAAACTTTCTTTTCACCTTGCAACATGTTATGTTTGACTGCTTCTTCCTCCCTCCCTCCCTCCATCCCTCCCTCCATCCCTCCTCCTTTCATCATGGTCTCCGTATTCCTTCATTCTGCTGCTTATTGTATTTATTTCCCTCGGTGTCCCTGAGCTCAGGGTTGAAGTAGCCTGTAGAAACTGATCCTGGAACAGTCTACCCTCTCCTCCCCATCTCATGACTGTTGGAAGTATATTCAAATCAGATCCCAGATCAGTGTCTAGACTCCACTTCACCCTGGCCTCTGGGAGACCAATTCCCTCTAGTTTTATCCTTCTTCCTCTTTTGCTCCTCCCTCCTCCTAATGTTTTTCGTTTTCATTGGTCGAGCTCGTTGCTGTCTTGGCTGCGGGGTCGGTAGTGGCGCTGGCAGAACTCTCTGATCCGAGCACACGCCTCCACCATCATCTCCTCCGGTACCGTCACCACGATGCGGAAGTAGTTAGGGTACTCAAACGCCTAGACGAGGGAAGGATGGAAGGAAGTAAAGTAGGAAGGAAGGAAGGAAGGGAGGAAGGGAGGGAGGAACAGATCAACAAAGTAAATGAGGAATTAGTGAATTAACAAGTAAAAGAATTAACTGATGGATGAATGAATGGATGGATGGAAGATATGCATCATTAATGTTTCTCACCGATGCTGGAAGACAGAACACAGACTGCTCAGTCACCAGAGACTCTGTGAAGTCAACATCATTCTCAAACCCTGGGAAATGCTCCATGTCGACTCCCACCTAGGAGCGCACACACACACACACACACATACACATGACATTCACCGTGTGTGTCTAAATAACCCTACACAGGCACTGAGATGGTCCAGTCTGTCTGTGAAGACTGTGGGGGGAGGTGGGTGCGTTTGGTCTCACCATAAGGTACATGGCTCCAGAGGGCATGATAGGGGTCAGGCCGGGTACTGTGCTCAGCTCAGAGAAACACAGCTCCGAGTTGGACTGAAAAAACAAGCCAGACCAACGTTAGTAGGCTGTTACTACACCGCACACAGACCCTCTCAACACAAGCCAGTCTTCCCAAGTCGAACACACATGGACAGAACTCGTCTTGAGGCTGGAAACGCCTCGTTGACCGTGATAGAGCAGTTAACACCCTGGAGCTGCACCGGGGCGGGAGGGGGGTTGGAGGGGTGGGGGGGGGGATAGACCCTCACCTTGAGGAAGCTGATGGTTCTGTGGTAGAAGGACTTGGGGGTGTTGTTGAGGATGCTCTCTAGCGCCCCCTGGACGATGGTGCAGGCACCCAAGATCCTCTGGCTCAGCTTGACCAGACCTTGTGGGATCTGGAAAGAAGGAGGAGCAAGGAAGGGAGAGGAGCAGGGAAGGGGGAGGAGCAGGGAAGGGGGAGGAGCAGGGAAGGGGGAGGAGCAGGGAAGGAGAGGTAAAGAGTGGGCCGGAGGAGGTGGATGTGCAACACGTGAAATAGAATCAGGAGATATGTAAATAACAGTAGTTGGAGGTTATGTGTTTACCATTACTTTGTGTTACATAACATTAGTCTCACGCCCCCCCCCTCCCCCCTTTCCGTCTGCGATCTAGTCCAGTGCAGTTGCATACCTCCGATCCAAAAATGTTGTTGCGGTCATGGATGAGGATCCAGCCCAGACGCCAGCCCGGGACGAGCCAGCGTTTAGCCAGACCGCCGCACGCCAGCACGGGAACGTCACTGCTCAGGGACGCCAGCGAGTGGGAGGGGCATCCAGGGAACACCTGGGGGGAGAGGGGGGGAGGTAGAGACTCTGTATAAGACACGAAACGTCCACGCGAGTCCTTCATCTTATGACATGATGGTATGAGACAGCGGTTTTTGGTGGAACGTTTTTAGTCGAAAAAACCTCAGAAATGAACCTTAGGGTTCTGATTGGAGGAAATGATAGGAAACCTCATGAAGAAGACTTCATTGCGATGCTGCATTCGAGCGCTGAGGCTGGTTTTGTTGAACTGGACTGTTGAACTGTGCTATTGTAGTGAAACTGACATCACTGTTGCACTGTGGTTGGTCAAATACAAGGCTTCTCCACAGTGAACATTGAAATACTGTTTCTTCTGGTGACATGAAATATTTGTATGTCGCTGTTTGGAGGCATCTGCAGCTAAATAGCTGATCAGAAACATTTGTAGACCGAAGTCTTTTGAGGTGCAACAGAAATGGAAGGGGAAGAAATCAACAACAACAAAAATATGGAATAACTAAGCGAGAATGTCGTAAGTGAAGAAAAAGAATGAGGGAAAAAGCTTTGAGCATCTGGAAGACAGAAAAAGGAAGAGGGGGAAGAGGGAGAGAGAGGGAGCAGTGTGAAGAGAGAGATAATAGAGGGAAGAAAGAGAGATAGGGACTGGTAGATGTAGAGACAGTGAGAGAGAGAGAGAGAGAGAGAGAGAGAGAGAGAGAGCAGGAGAGAGAGCGATAAAAGAGGGAAGAGAGAGTGAGGAAAGGGGGGAAGGAGAGAGTGGTAGAGAGATAGACGAATAAGGGAGGAAAGAGAGAGAGGGAGTGGTAGAGAGACAGAGAGTGAGACATAGAGAGAGCGAGAGAGAGAGAGTGCAGGAGAGTCAGGGAGTGGTGGAGAGACAGAGAGACATAGAGAGAGAGAGTGCAGGAGAGAGAGGGAGTGGTAGAGAGACAGAGAGAGAGACATAGAGAGAGAGAGAGAGAGAGAGAGCAGTAGAGTGAGGGAGTGGTAGAGAGGGTGAGAGGGGAGCCAACAGAGGAGAGAGCGGGACCAGTAACTACAGAAAGATGGCTTTCATTAAAGTTCTTCAAGTTGGGTGGGGGGAAAACACCCCACCTCCGATTGGCTGGTGGAGAATGACTGACAGTTGAGATGGGACATGTGTAGATACAGCCACACACCACACAGCCACATCTCTCTTCTCTCACACACATAACAACTTGGCTCTGCATGGATTCACGTCGCGTGAGACGAGTGGTTGCGATTTTCTTCGAACTTTCCTCAAAGAAAGGAAGAGAAGGGAGGGGGGGGAGGCATAATGTTGAGGAAATATTGTGTTGTTTTCCAGACTGTCCTAGAGCCACAGAGCTTATGAGTCCTCAGGCCCCCACAGGCACCAGAAACTGCAGCCCCACTGCAGGCAACATGTGGTTAAAAAGACCCCCGCCCCCGTTGACCCCCCCCACCCCTCCCTGGCGCTGCACACTCACATCTGCATTAACTACAAACATGTGTGTCGAAAACTGCCGAGTCATGCTGGTGTGTTCGGATTACACAGTGGAGTAGGCAGGAAGGGCGCCTCCGTTGCCCTAATGACCCACCGGGATCCAATCAGCACAAGGACAAACACCAAAACACTCCTGACGGAAACACTCTCTTTATCCTGTCCGAAACACTCATTTGCCTTGTGTAAAACACCTCTTAATTCAGATTGAATCTTCCCCTCTTTCTGTTACAAAACATCATATCACCCTGTTACGAAACACCCCAGCACCCTACACAAAACACCCCTTAGCATCCAGGTTGTTCCTAATGATAACTTGACCATTGACTCCACAGCCCATAAAGAGACGAAGATTGCGCCTACTATGCAACTGCTCTGTTGCCTTTGGAGTTTGCGGCCAGGACAAAGAGGCCAGCGGGCCGAATTTGCATGAGCTCTGCACAGGTGCTCATTGTACAGTGTCGATGCTGCATTGTACAGGGGGGGGGGGTGGCCCTCACCTCTCTCACCTCATCCTCCACTTGCCCTGGTTGACCTCGATGCTGTGACCCCCACGCCCCCTCCAGTCCCCCATTCAGAGCCGGGCCACCCCTAATCCTCCCAGTGCTGATGTGGTAGTGTGGGGACCTGGTCCTGGATACGTAGGCAAGCCCCTGAGCCAGAGACAGAGAACCTCCCCCCCGTCCATCGCTCTGTCACTGCAGGGCAACAAGAATGTGCCTCGTTGGTGTTACAGGAGGCCCAGCCAGCGCTGACCCACCCGGCCGGGCTGGCCTGCTGCTCAGCAGCGACGCGATTCGATTGACCCCTGAAACCCCCTGCTCCCTGCAACCCTACTTTACCAACTCTACCTCACACTCTGTTTATTAGCCATTTTTTCGGTCATTGCTATTTTTTTTCTTCATGGATGTATATGCACTTTGGGGTGGCATTCCCAGCAAATCTTATTGACCTGTTGACCATACGATACTTTAGGTGCGCTTGATTTATCTCTCTTCGGACACATGGACAGTTCCACCTGTGCCACCACTTGGCAGGCAGGAAGGACCAATCGAACGCATCACATGTGGAGGCGTGTTCTGCTTGGTTGGGTGCATGAGTGTGAACTCACCATATCTCCGTAGATCTCATCAGCCAGGATAGGGATTCTGCGTCTGGACGCCACTAGGAAGAGGAAGGAATCGCATGCTCATTTAGCTCGTTGTGTTGACCTCAGGTCAAAGGTGAAATGACCAGGACCAGGATGAGAAGCTCACCTGAGAGGATGCCCTGCAGGTGCTCCTTGCTGTACACGGACCCACAGGGGTTGGAGGGGTTGTTGACGATGATGCAGGCTGTCTTATCGTCCACCAGACTCTCCAGATGCTGCAGATCGATCTCCCAAGACTTCTCTGGCTGTCGAGAGACACCGAGACGCACCGTGGTCAGGACAGACGCAACCTGCTTCCCTGAACGCGCGTGTGTGTATGGAGCGTGTGAAACTGGCTCCGAACACGATTTACTAGTAACAGGTGTGTTTTTGACATTGAAGCACTGCCATTGCAAGAAGAAACCAGCTCTCACCAAGAACCTCAGCCCCTTAACACACCCTGCAGCAGGGCCACATGTCTTCCTCCGCCCAGCCCCGCCCCGCCTCCCCCCTCCCTTCAACCTCTCCTAAGCCCCAGGGCTCCTCACCAGCAAGTTGTACAGCTTGACCTGAATGCCCAGAGACACAGCCAGGGTCTTGTAGAGAGAGAACCCAGGGCAGGGGACAAGGATGTTGTCTCCTGGGTTACACAGGACACTGATGGCCAGATCTATAGCCTGGCTGCAGCCACTGGTCAGGATCACATCCTACAGAGGAGGGGGGGGGGTAGAGAACAGGGGGAGTGTGAGGGATTCTCTTCTTCTGCTCTTGTGAATCGTGAATGACAACAAGGCAGAGAACAGTAAGGCTCAAAGTGTTTGTAGAGTGACAGAAATGAGGCAGTGAGACAGAGGAGGCAGTGAGGCAGAGAGGAGGGAGTGAGGCAGAGAGGAGGGAGTGAGGCAGGGAGGAGGGAGTGAGGCAGAGAGGAGGGAGTGAGGCAGAGAGGAGGTAGTGAGGCAGAGAGGAGGGAGTGAGGCAGAGAGGAGGGAGTGAGGCAGAGAGGAGGTAGTGAGGCAGAGAGGAGGGAGTGAGGCAGGGAGTAGGCAGAGAGGCAGAGAGGAGGGAGAGAGGCAGAGAGGAGGGAGTGAGGCCGAGAGGAGGGAGTGAGACAGAGAGGAGGCAGTGAGGCAGGGAGGAGGGAGTGAGGCAGAGAGGAGGCAGTGAGGCAGGGAGGAGGGAGTGAGGCAGAGAGGAGGGAGTGAGGCAGAGAGGAGGGAGTGAGGTAGAGAGGAGGGAGTCTTGTACCTTCGCTTCCAGGGGAGCCTGGGGACAGCTGTAGAAGTTAGCCACTGCCTCTCTGCTCTTCTGGTAACCTGCCACAACATCAGATCAGTTAGTATCACTCACACATCATGAGAGTAGCACCACATCTCTCCCCCTGCTGGCCAACACGCACACAGGGGAGAGAGAGGAAGACGTACGAGGTGTTTGTGGTGAGGGGCGATGAAGGGAGAACGAAAGGCAAGAGAGCTCGTTTCCACTGCGCCCGGATCATCGCAAACCCCCAGCCAATCCCTCTCCCCTCATTCCCCCGTCAGAACGACCTGTCTTATCTCTTCCAGAATCAAAACCGCTCACTGACAGTTGGGGAAGCGTGCTTTCTCAGGAGACAACCGGCGTTTCACCCCCTCTCCCCCAACACTATGCACCCCAACACACACACAAACACACACACACACAGTAGAAAGTGCGGCCCCCAATCTCACCAACAGAGGGGGCGTAGCCGTTGAAGGTGTGGGAGTCGATGGCGTCCTTCATGGCCTGGAGGACAGAGTCGTCGGTGGGGAGGTTCCCAAACACAGTAGGATCACCTGAGAGAAGACCAGTCATGAGGGGAGGAGCAACGAAGGAGGCGGGTCGGAGAGGGGGAGGGGCTTCCATAGAGGCGGAAAATAAGTGGAACTAAAGAATGTTCTGTGTAGAGGGAGGAGGGGCCGTCTCCGAGACCACCGTTGCTGCTCTTTGAGTCAGTTTGCCGTCGGTGCGACACAGCAGCAGTAAAATCACAAGTACTGGTCATAACAATAAACGAATGACTACCATTTTGAGATGGTTTACCTATGGAGAGGGCTATCATGGCCTTAGCAGGGTTAGGGGTGAGTTTCATTCCATCCACGATGGCCCTGATGGGGTTCAAGGTGTTGAGGGACATCTCCGAGGGCCGGACATCCCATCTCTGCTTCTGGGACTTCAGCCCCGATTTCACACTGACGTGGTGGGAGCCGTAGCCGTTCACACGTTTACCGTTAACTCCTGTGCCGTTAACTCCGATGCCGTTAACTCCCTTACTATTTCCATTCATCTGGACCACATAGGACTTACTCTCCATGGTGCAACGGCAGACTGATACAAATTGACTGTCCTTTAAAACAAAGAACAGGCAAGGAGAAACATTAAGGATACTTGTATTTAATTGGAACGTATTCAGCATAGCGTTGTTAGACTATTGAAAAAAGACAATTGCTTAAAAAAAACGTACTTTTTTTTTTAAAGCAACTGTCTTTTTTCAACTGTCTCCTTTTTTTGCAATTGAAAAAAAAAGAAAATCAACGTTTGGATTTGGAAACTTTTTCTCTGCAAGAATCTGAATAGTTTCGAAGCTTGTGATAGAAGTTTGAGATGAAAACGAGACTTAATAGGTTACATCGTGTTCCGACATCGCACATAAGACGATTTAAACATTTGCAAACGCATCCCTTGCCTTCATTGCAGTTTAAAAAAATCACCAGTGAGTTATTCTGCATACGTTTCAGTGATAGATTTTTAAACATAATAAACACCGACCAAGTAAATATTACAGTTAATATTATCAACAAATGCAAATTATTTCAAATGCATGCTCTAGCGTTTGATCTTTACCGAAGTGTGTAACTACAGTAACAAGTAACAACCGTCTCCTACCTAAATCTACAAGTTACAATAAATTGAAATACAATGCATCAAAATAAGTATCACACTAAACATATATTGTGTCATAAATGCAAATGCATACTTTGGAAGAATCATTCTAAATCGGATTTGAACGACTTACAGACAATATTATGATCCCATAATTTAAATATTCCAAGAGATCTAGTAAATACCTTAAAATCACAATGATGATCACACTCACGAGGCAGGAATTGCAGATATACTGTGAACATGTCCGTTATACCGGCTTTATAGGGAGCCCCCCAAAAACTGGGTGTCGAACCTTACCTATATTTTCATTGGTGGAGACATAAGGGTTGTGGCATACACCCCCGTTACATCACTTTCAGAACTGTTAAAGACTTCAAGGTTTGGTTCAACTGCATCATTTAACCCTTTCAGGCGAAGTAAGACTGAGCAGAGCGGCTATCCACGGAAGGCTTGTTGCAGCCGTGCGCTCGTTTGGAACCGGAGCGCTCATAATCAACCGCGCACTCTGTGGCTGGTTGTCAATCCGTTTATTCCGTTATTGTGTTCTCGTGAACTCGTTTGACGTCATATTTCAAGTTCATGTACGCCTTTTGTTGTAAAACACGTTTACAAAGAAATAGGAAACAAACTAACTGATCCTAACAATTGGCAGACGTTGAACATAACTATACAGTGTTGGTGATGAATGAAATAAAAACTATGCTATAAATGCGAAAATGTAGGGAGACTGTGACCGTAAGAACACTGACATCGAAAAAGCAGTGAGCAGAAAGGCCAATTTGAGATAAACTTCTAAGAAAAAAACGCCTACCTGGTGATTCATAAAGTGTTATCTGTCTGTGTATCTTGAACTGTGGTAGTCATCGGTTTCCCTAAATAGTCGGTAAATTTACACCGTTCTGACATGACCTCCACTTGCCGTTCTTACGCATTGATAATCTTCCCGATAACACCAAAGCAAACCAAATTAATTGAACGATACTAAAAGGCAATTTAATTAAAGTTTTTTTAAATACAGGTTTAGGATGAAAAACATCTACACCTCCATCTCGTGACTCCATGCATGACGTTTCTTTCTCCGACCGCAGGTGATCGAGCCCTGATGTTACGTGACCTCATCCTAGAAACATTTTTTACTCCTTCAGCATAACTCCCTAAGTTACGTTTGCGCAGATTTCAAAGTGACAGATATTAATTTATCATATGTCAACACTGTATGTTCAATAAAAGGACATATTCAAAGCATAGTTTTAAGGCTATTCCATGTGTTTTTGTATGCCAAAGACAAATACAGACGCAATAAACATGTTGTGTTTTGTTAAAAAGCAAAGAGCGATGCCAATCGTAAGGTACAACTTACATAACTGACTTTTACCTTGAGTATTGGGTGATCATTTTGTAACGTCTGACTTTGCCTCCTGAATTTGGCAGGGGGGTAAAGGAAGATTGCGAAAAACAAATCAAAAGGGGGCTTCCATTCAGGGTCATCCACATTCCCCACCAAGTGTTTAATTAACAGATGATCAGACGGTAACCAAACAAATGTAAACACACCAGAAAATCACCATTAAAAATGGACACATTATAGGCTACATCACTAAGAACCAATAACAAGTAATACACTTTTTTTCCTTCTTTTTTTACCAAACATATATTCAACAGAGTTCAGAAGTTCTGTTTACAAATCAATGACTGGCGGCTTGGCTATTACGCATTGTCAACACAGGCAGTGACCTCATCGCTCCGTCTAGATGCTGATTGGTCGATGCTGAATACTCCATCCCAGTGATTAATGTGGAAAAAAAGGAAGATGGGCCACACTTATGTAATACTCTGACTGATATGAAAACCTTCTATTTAGAATGTATGAAAGGGTGATAAATAAATAAATAAATATTTGTGAACCACCTGTTCAGGGGTTGACTAATTACTATCTTCACTGGATGGTAAATAGAGAGCACCGAGTGTAATTTCTGTGAGATAAGGGACTGGGGAGTGAGAGAGACATAGAGTTACACCTGTATTCCATTTGTAGAGTTGGGCCTGAACTATAACTTCCAATGACAGATGTGAGACCAAGAGCCTTGTCATCCGCAACCTTCTCCAAGAGCAAGCAATGCTTCAACTAGGGAGATAGAAGGCCTGTCCATACAAAGACAGTTACCATAGTCTCAATAAAACATTACAGTCCCTGATAGAGCCTGCGCGAGAAGTCATAGCAGAGATTGTCAGGTTCAGATACATGGATGGGAAATTCCTTTACATTGGTAGTAAGAAACTCCAAGGACAGCAGGAACCAATCGTACGATGAAGTGTAGACACTGTGACCAATAGCAATCGCCAATAGTAAAATAACACAAGGTAGAATTGGGAAGAATTACATTGTGAAGGTGAATGTACAGAGAAAAGACATCAGTTTGATCCCAGGAATGTACTCACGTTTGTTGGACCTTGTTGCCTTGAAGACTAATAAAGACTTTGTTCGAGTTCCGGCGATGATTTGGACTTAGAAACGTCTCTCCACGGTGGGACTTAGAACCTTCGACAGAACGTAGAGACCTTGAAGAATTTTACGTGACAAACGGCGAGCCAGCTGGGATATTGATAGTGACCAGGCTACGGGGGACGCCCACTTTAGAAGATGCTTGGGAACAAAATGACATAAGCTGAGCCTTAGGGAACCGGTACCAGTGTTTTCCTCTAAAGAACCTTTTCATTTGACTATAAAATGATTCCAGTGCAGCAACCAAAGATTGATGCAAAGATTTGTTTTTGCATGTCCATAATGATTATTCACACGCTTGATCCTTATTGGCAGTTTGAGGCGGCTGATTCAGACGGCTCCTCGTTGGCGTTTGACTGGATTTTATTAATGCTTTCCTGAGGCTGTTTAGAGGGTGTAGTTTACTGTTTAAATAGGACATTGTATGAGTAGGTGTAGTGATAGATGTCATCCAGAACCAGTTCAGCCAGGATACGATATCTCCATCCTGCTAAGTTAGACCCTAAGTTGGGATTCGTGTCAGTACTTAACCACACTCGAAAGCTCGGTCCCACTGTGCAGAACACTGCTAGGGCACACAGATATTATACGAACAAGGGAAGTACACACCAGGAACCTCTTGTCCACCAAACGCCAGGTGGATCATTGCTTCTTTTTTGCCCCATCTTGTGGCTTCCCATCGCTCAAGCACCCCACATCGCGCCTACCTTTTAAGAAGCCAGGCTGCAACTGCTCCACTAACATATAACACTACATACACACCTCATCAATCACACCCAAATCATCACGTCTCTATCAGCAGCCTACCCATTTACTACACGCGACACCATATACAACACACACACACACCTACACACTCCACCACACACACAACACACCTCTCAGTGGGGCCAGCACGGAGGTAGACATACAAGGTGCAGTCAACAGTTAAAAACAGCACAACCAGTTAACCCAGTCCCCAGCCCCAGCACTTCCATCACCAAACCTCACCGATCGCACTTCACACATAGGTCTAGACCCCATCGCTCCAAGGCACCCACCCATAACTCCTTCACCTCATCCGGCTCACTCATCCAATCATGCTTCCATCTCAGGCCCAGCATGTCTACCCAGCACTCACCTCATCCACCTGCTTCACCAGGCCCCAGTGACGTTCCAGGCACCACCTCATCCACCTGCTTCACCTCATCCACCTGCTTCACCTCATCCACCTGCTTCACCTCATCCACCTGCTTCACCAGGCCCCAGTGACGTTCCAGGCACCACCTCATCCACCTGCTTCACCTCATCCACCTGCTTCACCTCATCCACCTGCTTCACCAGGCCCCAGTGATGTTCCAGGCACCACCTCATCCACCTGCTTCACCAGGCCCCAGTGACGTTCCAGGCACCACCTCATCCACCTGCTTCACCTCATCCACCTGCTTCACCTCATCCACCTGCTTCACCAGGCCCTAGTGGTGTTCCAGACACAGCCATCTGACCATCCCCCCCAGCTACCACCCTGCCACCAATACATGTGCACATTGGCCCCACTAATGACAACAATCGATCCTGAAAGGGAAGAGGTGGACCTATGCGACGAGGTGAAAGACCCTGTGTAGGAGGACAAGGACGCCCCTACAGCAATATAGACCAACGTAGCCAACCCCGTCAGAGCCACACCTAGCAAACAAACGTGTGCTGGAAATCCGGACAACAAGGTCATTTCAAAAGAGACTGTCCTATAGACCCAGGGTTGGGGCCAGCTAGTGGTTGGCAATAGAGCAACCGGAGCAGAAAAACGTGTCACCTTTCATCTCATAACAACCTCTAGAAGAACACCACACTGGTTACCGTGCAAGGATGAGAACATGCCTTTATGGTGGACACACAACGCTCATGCATTGGATCAAAACGGCTTCAAAACGTAGACCCCTGGCAGACACCATCTTCATCCAACTCATTCTCACTAAGTCAGGAACCGACAGTCAGTGACGCCCGACGGGGCAGATATGCTAACTCACGTCCGCACCTTTCAAGACCCTCCAGCCCTCGAGCGCCCCCCCCCTCGCACCTGTCACATACCATCTGCTGCCACATCACACCTACACACTCCACCTCCTTGGCCTGGATGAGATATAAGAGAGACCCACACACCCTTATTCAATAAGCTAGAGCACAGGGGGAGATATAACAGGATCCGGACCAAGAACTGTAGGGAAGCCCACTTCCGGGAAAGAGCCACCCAGACGAGGTGTGGTCACGCAGTGGAGAAACCACCCCTGACCGGGTCAGCTACCATCCTAAGAGCTCAACCCCGATGTGCCGCCCAAGGGACCCCCCCCCTGTGCTTCCCGTTAACAACCAGATCCCACAGCTGGAGAACCAGGAGAGACAGGCACCATCACACACCCACCCCAGACAAACTCTCAACAACCTGAGGGCACGAACAGACCCCCCACGACGACCTCGACTGACCCAGACTATGCCGCCGACGGACAGGAACATACACATCAGCTTGGATCCCAGATCAGATACACATGCTTCTGGGACTTCTTGTGCTCCTTAAGCGCCAATAACACTTTGCAGCACACACTTGTTCATATTCCGTGCCGGTTTTGGAACTTAGAAACTCTCGCGCTATCTGACACTTTTTTCAATCCTTTTTAATACACATGACAAACTTTAGAAGATTGCACACAAAAGAACTAGACATTATACAGAAACATAGAGACCTTGAAAGTTTTACATGACATTATACTCCATATGCAAGCTACATCTCAATTGACAATGAATCACTACACACAGATCAATAGTCACCTGTTCTCTCAGAGCGACCAAGTACAATACTAACAATAAATTAAATATGGGAAGCAGAGCTATGGAAATCCTCCAGACAACACAAGGTAACCCTCCCCCTCCCCCCCCCCCAGCACACACCTATACCTGCCAAGTTCCTTCCAACTGCACCCCCAAACACAGTCCATCTAACCCCCCCCCCCCCACCCCCAACACGACCAAACACAAAACCACACAAACACAACAAAACACGGGACCCTCGACCCTCAACCGCCCCCACCAAAACCATCACGTAACTCACATACAGCTCAGGGTGAAACACAGGGGGCACGTTCTCGCATATCATTCGTAAAAACGTTGAATGTGGATCGTATGGTGAGAAGCGTCACAATTGGTGTGCAAGTGGCCCTCGTTCAGCTACCTGCTGTCAACACTCCAAACGTTCCTTGTCAACTTTTTAAAAACTGGAAACGGGCATGACCTTTAACCCTGTAACGTTGATAGACGGCACGACGCTTACGATATAGGAATCCCTCCCACATTGCTCAGAGTCTTGGTTGACCTGTGGAACATCTCAGGCCTGCTCCGCCCATGCTCCACCAGCATGTCCTCAAGGTACTTTCAGTCAGTGGAAATCTACTGCATAGACCCCTCTGCTTTCTGGGTTAACATGTGCACAGTAAAGGGGTCGTGTGTGTGTGTGTGTGTGTGTGTGTGTGTGTGTGTGTGGGTGGAGGTCAGACGGAAGCCCCCATGACGCCACCGCAGATCTCTCGACATCGATCCCCTTCCTCTAAGGTCCTCGTCCGTGATTGGTCAGTTTACGGATAGAAGGCAGCGATTGGTCACCAAAATCTGGGTTCATGTCACAGAGTAACTACTGTCATACATGACCAAGGACTAACGGCTGAGCAAAGTCATTGTACAGTACACAAAAGCTCTCATGCACACGTGTGTAAATATGTAAAAAGTGCAGTTGGACTGTGTGTCATTGAAATCAGGTTAAAGGGTGCTAACTGGAGATACTGTACAGTCCTGACCAGTGTGGAGCTTGAAGTCTGTACTCCTGACCAGCAGGAGTGGAAAGATCCTTTCAACAACCAGCTACATCTTAACACATCTTCTCCTGTCACGCTGTACCGCGATGGGAACCACGGAACAGCCCTCTTCCTTCACAAAGTCCACTGTCGGCTTGTAGTTAGGATCTATAGTCTGGCAGTCCACATCCTCACCTGACTGGCTGCTGGAATACAGCATGTTCACGTCTAAATCAGAGTACTCGTCGTCTTCCTCGTCTTCCTCCTCCTCCTCCTCCTCCTCCGTCCCAGAAGGCAGGGTGCCCTGCTGTGGGGGGAGTCTGGTCAGCAACACCTGGGGCTGGAGGACCCAGGACTGGAGAGGGAAGGCCTGGACACCAGCAGAGACCCAAGGGCAGGACCGGGGGCAGGGCCAGGGCCTGTGCTGGAGGCCGGGGGACTGGCTGTTAGCGTGGATGCCGGGCGGGAGTGGAGGAAGATGTAGAGCTGGGTGGTGTGCTCTGCCAGGGCAGAGTCTGGAGGTGGAGGGTTGGGGCAGCAGGACAGACTGCATTGGGAGGGAAGTGTCCAGACGGTGACATCTCACAACAAGCTGCTTCATCCGAGGGGAATTGGAGATTGGAGTCTCCTGAGAAGTGGACCTAGGTGACCGAAGGAGGGAAGGGGTTTGTTCGTTTCTGCAGGAGGGCTGGGGTGGTGTTATGTGGTGTGGGCGGCGCAGGGTGGCCGGGAGGCCCGTTGGGTCAGTACAGAAGGCCACTCCCGAAGCCTCTCCAGAAAGCTGCCTGTCCTTGGATGGGGTATGTGGGTAAGCAGTGGTCTTTCCATCAGGGGGGGTGAGAGACTGGGGGAGGAGGGAGGGAGTCAGGTCCTGGGAGGATGAGGTGGAGAGAGCGTCTCCCCCTCGAAGAAGGGGAACAGGCTCTGTAAGGGCAGGTGGCTGGAGAAGGGAGGGACTGGGACTGCTGTGGGGGAGGAGGGGGAGGACGGAGGAGGAGAGCTCCTCTGAGGAGAAAGAGGTGGAGCTGCGGTGGAGAGCGGTGGGGGACGAGGTCACCTCGTCCTCCTCGGAACACGGGTGGAGGATGTTTCGCACCCACCTCTGATGTCTGGAGCACAGGCGGAGGGGCGGGGTCTCCTCGTCAGGAGAGCTGCCCCCACAGCTGCTAGTCTCCTCCCACGTCTTGTCTGGGCTTTCCTCTACATCGCCACACTTCCATATCTCCACTGCTCCGTTTGCTCCTTTTCTATTCTCCTCCTCGGTTCCTCCTCTGCCCTCCTCCTCCTCCTCCTCAAGGAGTAGAGCATTGTTGTTGCTTGTTTCCGTAAGCGATCCCGCCCCCTCTTTCGCCCCCTGCCAGCAGCAAGGGGCAACCCATGACCTCCAGGCTGAGCCTCCCTCATCTGGGCCCTGGAGCCTTGGTCCCGGGGACCCCGCAACATTACTCAGTCCCCCCTCGGTGGAGGCCTCCTTGGAGTCCTCTGGAGCTCCACCAGGGGACCCACGTCTCGCACCACCTCCTTCCCTAGGACCTACCACCTCCCTCTGGGCAGCTCTTCTGGAATCACACCTGGGTGAGGATCGCGCTGAGGAAACGAAAGGAAGAAACCACTTCATTGAGAAACGACGTGATCGTAATATTGATTACGTAATACATTTGTAATATAATATGCGGTTAGTATCAACCTCTTTGGTAGACTATTAGCACAATGAGGTATCAGACCTGAAGTTTGTCTGAGGTACGTATGCATTCGTACTCTGCACATAATTACATTTACATGATAAATGTGAAATGGATTCCTATGTAGGTGAGTGTGATGCAGGACTCACAGAGCAGTATTCTGTTGAGGGAGGCAGCGATGGAGTCAGGCTCACAGGCCAGCAGCCTCTTCAGTAGCTGCTCCTCATGGAGCAGGGACGAACTGTCCTTCTGCAACAGCTGGGGAGATGAACACACACCACTCTCGTCAGCCAGAACGCCTGCAAGCACGCACTGGCTGTCTCCCTCTCCCTGCCTGTCTGTCTGTCTCTATTTCTATCTCGCTCTGTCTCTCTTGCTCTTTCTCTTTCTATGTCTCTCGCTCTGTCTCTCTCTCTCTCGCACTCTGTCTCTCTTGCTCTTTCTCTCTCTATGTCTCTCGCTCTGTCTCTCTCAGTTTCTCTCGCTCTATCTCTCTTTCCCCCTCACTCTCTCTCTGTCTGTCTGTCTGTCTCTATTTCTCTCTCACTCTTTCTCTCTCTATGTCTCTCACTCTGTCTCTCTCTCTGTCTGTCTGTCTCTCTCAGACTCTCCGTCTGTCTGTCTCTCTTTCTCTCTCATTCCATCTGCCTGTCTCTCTTTCATTCTCTCTGTCTCTGTCTCTCTCTCTCTCTCATTCTCTCTGTCTCTCTCTCTCTCTCTCTCTCTCACCTGGTCGATGTACGTCTCCCTGGGCAGGACCCCGTCTAGCCGGTGGAGGTAGTGGATGAGGCGGTCCTCTAGTTTCTGAGCGTAACTCTCTCCATACTGCTCCTGCATCAGATGCTATCAGAGAACAACACAATATAGGAGTTCATATGCAACACTTAAGGCTCGCCTTGTTTCAACTGGAAGACATCACAAAGCAAATGCCACTGGATACTGAATAAGGGCTTCTAAATAGTCAGCTTTAACTCACCTAAATACATTGTGCTTTACACACAATTTCAAAACTATGGGGACATTTACAGAAGAGCATGTCATTTCAGAATGCGTTTCGGAAAACGCTTTGCGATTTTTTGCTATGGTCCACTAGCATGTTGATTTACGTTCACAGTTCTAGATATTATCATGGCAAAGACGCCACACTGCTAAAGGTGTAACAGCACCCTCTATAAGGAAGCAATTAGACTAACAGCAACAAAGCCATTACCAGTGAATCAACCACCACATGTCCTTCCCCAGCTAATATGCTACCAAGGTCGAAACATTTAGTCAGTGTGAGTGAGTGAGTGAGTGTGTGAGTGAGTGAGTGAGTGAGTGAGTGAGTGAGTTAGTGAGTAAGTGTGTGAGTGAGTGAGTTACTGAGTGACTGAGTGACTGAGTGAGTGAGTGACTGAGTGACTGAGTGAGTGACTGAGTGAGTTAGTGAGTAAGTGTGTGAGTGAGTGAGTTACTGAGTGACTGAGTGAGTTAGTGTGTAAGTGAGTGAGTGAGTGAGTGACTGTGTGACTGAGTGAGTGTGTATGGAACAGACCTGGATGTAAGCCTGTCTCTTGTTCTGGTCCATGGCTAGACTTTGGGCCAGGGTCTTGAATTCCTGCTGATTCTTCCTCATCAGGAACATCTCACGGCGGGTCTGAACATGAGAGTAGATATGAACGATGCATTCGCTACAGACATCTAGTAAATGCTGCTGTGTTTAAATTGTAGATCACTGCATAGGTTAATTCATAATAATACCCTAGCAAAAGTGACCTATCAAGATTAGGATGAAGAGCTTATTCATAGCCCACGGAAGTTAAGGGAGCAACTTCCTCGATGACTCTTGCATGGTACTTGCATGCATGGTACTTGCATGCATGGTACTTGCATGCATGGTACTTGCATGCATGGTACTTGCATGCATGGTACTTACACAGCCCCGATACTGAGGCAGTCTACCAGGGAAGAGTTGAATGGTTTTCCTAACAATATTCACGACGCCTTGGTTCTCCCGGAGCATCCACATAACGATCTGGAACAGGAAACTGAGGCTTAACCACTGAGAGTCAACATCCTTCCGATAGAGAAGGCCTTAAGGTCAAAGCCTTATCGGAGGCCTGTATCAGCTACACCTAAAATACTTCCATACCATAGTCTTCAGGCCGTACATGATTTTCATGTGTTTGATGGGAGTCACCAGGGTAGGTAGCAGCCTGAAAGTAGCATCCAGGAGGTCCAGGACCCAGGGGAAGCGGGCCAGGTCCCTGGCCCTGACGATGCACCAGGCCTGGGCAGCACATATTCTCAGCCTCCAGGGCTCCTCCAGGTTTAGAGAACTGACTTCAACTTTTGGCCACAGGCCGAGGTCCAGACCTAGCACACACCCGCGAATGCAAACTTTATTTACACTTTTGAAAGACGTTTATAAGATATATACTACTGTGACTTCGGTGGCATGTGACTAGGAAATACAATATTACCGTTTGTGTAGGTGATTCTATTCCATCATGACATATAACGAGGTGCTACATTCAACAAGTAACTAGTTTTTTAGAAAAAAAAATAAACCAGTCCATACCTTCCAATATTTGCATATTCTGTTGCGCCCAGGCGTATTCTATGATCCACACTGGGAGAGTCGCGATGTCTTGTAAACATTTTATGTCTGGTGTCTTGAGTCCACAGTGTCTCTCCATCGGTCTGGCAGTCGCTAATTTTAACCCGTTCAAGCATAATCTGCCTGGTCGTTATCCGATGGGAAGAAAAATAGACATTATTGGTCCACACTAGACTACAATGATGTCGGTAGTCGGCGAAGTACATGTACGGGCAAGTTACAACCACCGCTGTACATCCTTAAACTTTTTTTGAAAACGTAGTAATTCTGGTTCACCGCTGTCAAATCTAACCAAATTAAAAGTCTTCGGCCGCCAAAACGTCTCGTTTTTACGGGCATCAACGCGAAAGTCTTAGAGACACTTTTATTGTGAAACTTAGATTGTCCCTTCAAACTTGACCCGGAAGTGCCTCGGTCGTATCCTCAAGGAGAACTAAACATGCTTATTTTACCCTCATAGAATGTGAGATTATTAAAAGACGGCAATGGTACCAGGGTCGCCACTTCTATTAGTATGAAAGCACACGTGGCAAGGTAATGGAGCAAGGCATGAAATTTCAACACGGGACAGGGTGGCATGGCATTCATCGTTAGTTAGATAGGTCAGATGACCTACGAGCTAACCATCGAAGCTTATGAAGTCAATGCTGTGTTTTGTATCCATGTAGTTTGGACTGTAGTCAAGGCGCACTGCTCTGTCATCCTGCTATGGTCAAAACGCCGTTTTCATGAGTTTTGCTAAGATGTTGTTCTTGTTGTTTGTAATATGTATATGGTAGCATAAGCGGTAGTTTTTTTCTGCTTGTCTTAGGTGGACCACAGCTGACTAAAAAACTACATATCCCAGACGCAGCCATGAACAGAGCACTGTGTTCCGCGCTCCTGTTGTCCAGGGTCGGCAGACAATGCAGCCCACACCTTAGCGGTGGCGTCTTCAACGAGCCGTGGGCAGCTGTTCCCACAACCCTCTTACGCTCATACTCCTCCAACGTCAAGGTGCGCTCCTACCTCCAGTACATCAAACACAAGATCAGACCCCCCCCTCGCCCTCCCTACCCCCACGTGTGCCAGGTGGGCGACCCCGTGCTGCGGTCCCACGCCGCCCCCGTCGACCCGTCGGCGGTTCTGGGCTCGGAGGTGCAGGAAGTGATCGGCACCATGGTGAAGGTGATGAGGAAGCTGCAGTGTGTGGGGCTGAGTGCGCCGCAGGTGGGCGTGCCCCTGCGAATCTTGGCCCTTGAGTTCCCAGAGAGCATGTTGAAGGACTTGTCGCCGGCGGTGAGGGAGGCGAGGGGCGTGGTCGCCTTCCCCCTGAGGGTCTTCATCAACCCCCAGCTCCGGGTTCTGGATAGACGCACGATTCTGTTCCAGGAGGCCTGCGAGAGCATCTCGGGGTTCTCTGCCAGGGTTCCACGCTTTCTGGAGGTGGAGGTCTCAGGTAGAACGCAGTCAGGGTGAAACCAAGTCAATATCGCAATATTTCCAGCAATAAATCCATAATCGGCCATATTGAAACGATCGTACGTGTGATCAAGATGAAAGGAGGCTTTGAACGAGTTTGACATGCTTTATGGTGTTTCAGTCATACAGTGAGTTCTTGTGTGTGTGTGTGTGTGTCTGTGTCAGGGCTTAACGAGAAGGCGGAGCCGGTCACGTGGCAGGTGAGTGGCTGGCCAGCCAGGATCGTCCAGCATGAGCTGGATCACCTGGACGGCGTTCTGTACATCGACCGCATGGACACCAAGACCTTCATCAACATCAAGTGGGAGGAGCACAACGAGTAGTCTCCCTTTACTGGCTCCAGGGCTGGGATCGTGGATCACGGAGGACTGAATGCTTTCTGGAGCATTTACAAGACGTGTTAGAAGAGGCTTGTGTTCTGACACACCTCACGCCAGTCCTGCACATGGTCACATACTAGACTAATCTATTGAATTCGTCATATTATTTGCTTTGCAATTTACTTGTAGGCTATGCAGCCTGGTTTGGTTTTTAAAAATGTTGTAGAAGCCAAAGCCCTGTGGTCGATGAAAATGTTGGATGTTCTATCGACTTTGGCCAGCAGGTGGCGCGCGGTACACGTTGAATGTGAACGACACGCCACTCATTCAAGAAACCTCCATCCAATTTATGATGTTCACAATAATCCAATTATTTCAACTGTAATGTAAAACACAACTAAGCCAGATTTGGTCATAAACATTTTGCATTGTCTTCTTAATTCAACAACAAACATGAACAGACACATTCCCCCTTTTAAATCCATTATTTATTCCTCGTGTTTTTTGCCATTACCTGACAGCTTTGAACGCAAGCATGATTGAACACACCACTCCGGTTTGTGGTTCTCTAAACTCCCAACAGGTTAAAGATGCTGTTTATATTAACAATATTTCAACCTTTCATGGTTGAGATTGGCTGATGACATTTCTATGGCCAGAATGTACAATTAACAGAAGGCTAGAAAAATACTCTTCCTCCAGCAAGAAAAAGTGCGTTTAAGGCAAAGGTTATAGGCTTCCATTCTCACCGCTAACATTGAATTCCATTCAGAATGAGTACATAGTATTATTTGGCGCTGCTGTTAAGGCACAGTTGTTTGACATGGCAGGGTCATATACAGTCAGCAAACTAAACCGATGTTGATTGGTCGAAACTTTGGCCACATTCACAGGAAATAGGTTTCTGGGACCAGCATGGCATACAGTACTGGGCGTGGCAGTACCTGCACAGCATATGAGGAGGCTCACTGCATCCCTTGGTACAGTAGCCCAGCTTGTAGATTTCATGGTGACTCTTGCAGAACTCCACGAGTCTGCAGGAGTTGACATGGAAGAGCAGACAGCTCTTGCAGACTAGCTGTGGGTTCTGTGCGCTGGCTGGAGAGCAGCACTCGTGGAGGGGGGTAGGCCGAGGGGCGGGCCGAGTGGCAGGCTCTGCTCCCAGGGGCCCTGGAGAATGGGTAGCGGGGACAGGAGAGGGCTGCCCTCGAGCCTCGTGGGGCACTGGGGACAAAGACATGTGAGGGGACAGGCTGGGAGGAAAGGAGTCTCCTCTGTGGGGCTCGTGGGAGTTCTCCCGGGGCTTGGCGCTGGACGTGGCTGAGGACTGACCTGTGGTCAGCCGGCAGGTCAGTGTTGACGTGCAGACAGACTCCTTGGCAGCGGGGACTCCGTTGCTGTCTCTCCCAGCTGACAGTGATGTGCTGGTACTGACGCTCGCCCACGAGGACGAACGCAGACCGTCCCTCCCCAGCCCCCCGTCCCTCCCCAGCCCCCCGTCCCTCCCCAGCCCCCCGTTCCTCCCCAGCCCCGTTCCACTCCCCAGCCTCCGCTGTTCTTTTTTGTCCCTCCTCCCCCAGCCCCCCGTCCCCCAGCCCCAGCCCTTGCCGTCTCCCCCTCCCAGCCCTGGCCTTGTCCCTTCCCCAGCCCCGCCCCCGTCCCTCCCCAGCCTCCGCCACCCTCCCCCCCAGCCCCCACCGTGTCCCTCCCCAGCCCCACCGTGTCCCTCCCCAGCCCCGCCGTGTCCCTCCCCAGCCCCGCTGTGTCCCTCTCTCACCTCGCCCTCTCGACCTTTCGCCTCTCCTCGCCCCTCAGCCCCCTACCGCTCCCTCCCCTTCTCCCTTCCCCCCTCCCCCCCGTCGTTCCCCTCCCCCCCCTTGGCTACCCGTTCGTCCTCGCCATTCTCGCGTCCTCTCCCTGCCTTGTGCCCTGTTACCCCCTCACCGATATCCCTCAACTCCCCTCCTCCTCCTCCGCGCGCAAGCGCAGACTGACCGTGCCCTTCTCCTCTCCCTCCTGCTCCAAGCCTCTTCCTCCCTCCCCTCCCTCCTCACGCGGGGCTGGTCCCGATGGTCTTTTTTATCTCCGATCATCACCACCTCATCAGCCCGTCTCCCAATCTACTATCCCATCTTGGGGTGCGATTTATAGGGGTTTCTTGCAGGCGACCTTTTTAGGCGTGATTTTCCCTCTCAGCCGTACTTCCTGCACTAGCAGAGTGGCTGTGCCTATACTTAGTCCCCTTCATCACTCACGACCACGCCTGGCCCCCTACCCCGCTGCTGTCCTTCCCCCGGACGCTGCCCCTCTCCGGACGAACCAGCCTGCCTCTCAACGTAGTCGCTCAGTCACGGAGTAGCCTGTGTCTGCACGGACAACACTAGCTGGGCGCAGGCGGTCAGCAGGATGTGACACTCACAGCGGGCAGTGAAAAAAGCACAGGCGAGGAAGAGGAGCGTGTCCAGAGGGCACGGGGGCAGACTGAGGCAGAGTTCTTCACTGTTCCGGGACTTGCTGGCTTGGTAACCAAGGAGACCAAACAGCTCCAGTATCTGTGGCGGGGAAAGCGAGGGCTTGATGTAATGGGTGAACATGCCCGAGAACATCTGGAAAGTAGAAGGAAGGAGAGAGAGAGAGAGAGCAACAATCACTTTGGTCAAGACAATGGCTGAACCCTTCACTGGAGGTAGCTGATAGCTTGACGGTTGTGATGTAGAGATGATGTCTGCTGGTGAAAGAGAAGACTATTCATATATTCAATCTGAAGTTCCTACTAGCAGGGACTATCTCACCTTTACCACGCGGTATTCCTTTCTCCAGGGACACAGGTACAGGTTCAAGGCCGCCAGCTCCAACACCTCAAAAGCCTTCGCCAATCCGTCTAGTCCGCTCGCCACCCCGGCTCGGCCGGGGGCGGGACGTCCCCTGGAGAGAGACTCCTCCATCACCCGCAGGGGGTCCACCCCAGGGAAGACATGCGTGTCCTGGGCACAGTCATCCCTCAGGAGCCGCTCCACCAGCTGGGATAGCTTCTCGTCTCTACACACCAGGTTCCAGTCCCCTTGTTCAATACGCTGCTCTAGGCTGGTCCGGTACTGCTCAACAAGGTCTCTGGCTTTTCTACCCAGGCCGCTCATCGTCTCACAGACTCTGCGTGAGACACAACATGTTAATCGAGCTAGGTGCAGCGTCAAATAAAACAGACTGACAACACGTTCATATTGTTTCAAACAGAAGTATTATCCACTGTAATGGATCGACAAACCTGGTCTTTCGGCGTATGACAAAACATAAGATCAGAAATGAAAGCAAAACTAAGATTCCCCAACCCGACAAGGGGAAGAAGTTATGTTAGCGAGCTAGCATAATCTTTGGAGGACCAATGGCGTTTACTACGTAGTCAAGGCTGGAACCTGGTGTCGTCATGTTTGAATATAAAAAGTGATCCCAGCCAGCGCATCTTTTACATTTAAAGCTAAGCTTACTTTCCCTAACTAGGAAGTTGATAGCTAGCCTTGAGTAGCTAGCTAGCTAAGTACTGCCAGCACCACTTGCCATGATAGCGAATATGTGTTACTGGAAGAAATGTTGTGTGCTACAACCCATTTGAAATGCTCACCTACAACTTATTTGGTTAGTTTAGGTTTCACCAAACATTCCGGACCGCAGTTCGGCAGCTACAGGTCTGAGGGCTTCGTTTTAAAGTTCAGCCAAGTAAACACTGTCACGTGTCACGCACCGTCATCGTGAGAAGGCAGGTGCGCTTGGTTCTGGTTGCGCAGCGCCCCGGAGTAGTGGGGGAAGTTTTGAAGTTATATGTAGGCCCACACAATAATTTAGTATAGAGATGGAGAGAGTGAAAGAGAGAGCGAGGGAGAGCGAGAGAAGAGGGAGGGAGAGAGAGGAGAGAGAGAAGACAGAGCGAGAGAGAGAGAGACAGAGAGAGAGAGAGAGAGAGAGAGAGAGAGAGAGAGAGAGATGGAGATTTGAGCCTATAATATTTTCATTTGATATTATGTGGGCGTGGTTCAAGTGACACTGGCAAAGGGCGGAACTGTGCCCTCTGGGATTGATTTAAAAGTCCTAAACTGTGCAAGATGCTGTCCACAAAGCTCCAGCACCTTATAATCGCAGTATCGGCACTATTTAGGGGCAGCACTAAGGGACTAGCATGTCAAACGCAGACCGAGTAGTTCTGGCTCTCGGAGGGGCAGGGACAGTGGGCTCTGGAATAGTTAAAGGACTGCTTGACAAAGGTAAGCTGTCAGTCAGGTAGGCTATCAACACACCGGTTAACGAATCACACCGAGGTCAGGGCGCGGAAGAGTTAGCGTTGCCAATGTATCTACAATGGGGGTTTTTTTCTTTGAAACTTTTGTGTGATGTGTTGAAAGTTAGCTAGATAGATAGTCTAGATTGTATTTCTTTACGTGTAAAGGTCCCATACATGGAAATACCTAATTTGGCCGCGCCTGGTTTAAGTGATTACTGCGTAAAATACCTACCCAGTCTGTTTTACGCGCGACAAATAAGGTTCTTAACATGTGTTTCATTCATGACATCATAGTTTACGTCTTACTTGAATTAATGAAAAACTTCTTAGGCTAGTCAAATGTTGTTTAAATGCGCTGTGATAACATTTGAACAGTGTTCCGTTCAGTTGTTTACGTGACAACACTGTTTATGTCTGAACGTGGCTTAGTCCTGCAATGATTTTGCCCTTGTCTGCTAACCAAGTCAATGGACGAAGCTACAGCAATGTTCATAACGACTAACAGTCAAATATAGGTTAATACCGTTTGGGTTGAAATCTCTTCATGATTGCTAGTGATAATGTTACACTCCGTCTGCTATAGACAGAGTAAGCTGATTAAACGGACAATAGCGTCTACCATTAAAGTGCCTCTGGTGTTACAAAGGCTAAAATATGTGTAAAATGGCCTCAATAACTTATCTAACTTCAACCTCCTGAACTAAAAGGGTGTAATCCGTCATCCCTGCCTTCTATCCATTCACCATCTGTCATCGGCGTGTTCAGTATCTTATGAAGGACCTTATAAACAGTACCTTAATGGATGGAAGCTATGTGTCAGTTTAGTGAGGCAGCAAAGTGTGTCACCCACCCTGTGTGTGTCACCCACCCTGTGTGAGTCACAGCTAGGATGTGTGTGTGCGTGTGTGTGTGCGCGTGCAGGTTTCAAGGTGGCCGTCATCTCCAGAGACAACAACAGGCTTGAGAAACTCAAAGGGTTCATCTCTCCTTCCACAAAGGACAACCTAACCGCCATCGTGGGGGATGTTGGTAAGACGATCCGTCCGTCCGTCCGACCCTCTCTTGCGTGTCGTTCGGGGGAGACCACTGAGAACGTGCGTGTTCCTCTCAGGTTCCGAGGATGGGGCGGAGGAGGCGAAGAAGGCCTTGCTGAAGTCCGTCGGCAAGGTGACGGACATCGTCTCCTCTCTGGGGTTCAGCTGGTGGCAGGGTGGTCCTCCGCACACCCAGTCTCAGAAAGAGCTTCACTGGGTGAGCCCCCCCTCCCCCCCCCATCCCCCCCGTCTCTCCTCACGTGACCCTCGCTCGCCCGTTCCACAGAGGGTGACGTCACCGGGACTGTGCCCTCTTCGGCTGTCATTAGTGTCTTTGTTTTTCTCTCTCTCTTCCTTTTCTGTCAGCTCCACTCAGAGATGTTATGGTTTCTACTTGGGTAGCTCCCATTATCCTCTGCTCCAACGCTCTACTGGCATGTCTTTGTGCCTTGCAGTCTCCTGTCAAATGGTGTGTGTGTGTGTGCTCGGGCGCGAGCGCGCGTGTGTGAGGTTCACAAAGGTCCTCTGATTCCGTTCATCGGCCTGTTGTTGTTTAAGTCTTCTCGTTCGGTATGCTACATCTCTGTCGCTCTCTCTCCGACGTGCCAGGTGATCGAGACCCTGCTGTTCAGCACCTTCGTTTCATGGAAAGCCTTCTTCCCCCTTGTAAGGGACGACCCCACTGGCACCTACACCTTCATCACAGGTGAGCACCTCACCTCCCCACCCATCACAGACCACGCCCCCTTATGTGGGACACCCCACCCCCTTCACCTTGAAGAGATCGGCCATTTTCGTTTTTCAAACCGCAAACATTGTTTGCGTAAAACACGCAAGGTCCCATTCTACACGGTGTGATTTGAGGGCGGTGGTGCAGTGACGTGTGTGTGGCTGTAGGTGGCGCTGGAGAGAAACTGCTGATGCCGGGGACTGGCTTCCTGACGGTGGGTGCGGCCAGCACTCTGGCCTTCTGCCAGGTGCTGCGGGAGGAGTACCCGGAGGTACCCTGCAAACTCAACCAGGTGAGGAACGCACACCTTGGACACATCCCCATGCAGTATAGACCAGGGGTGTCCAATCCTGGTCCTCGAGGGCCACCGTCCTGACCGTTTTAGATGTCTCCCTGCTCCAGCACATCTGATTGTAATGAATGGGTTGTTATCAAGCTCTATGGAAGCTTCATAATGACCCTTCATTAGAATCAGGTGTGTTGGAGAAGGGAGACATCTAAAACGGTCAGGACAGTGGCCCTCGAGGACCAGGATTGGACACCCCTGGTCTAGACCTAAACAGGCCCACGTAGACCTAAAAAGACCCGTACGTAAAGACCACCCCATCCTCCGTCCCCCGTCCTCGTCTCTCAGGTGAAGATCAACACAGGCGTGGCCCCCCCAGAGCGCATGGCCCCTGGCTTCCTCAGCCACCTGGACCTGGGAGAGGCCGTGGCCGGTCTGGTGGAGAGGGGCAACGCCTCGCACTCCGTCTACACCCTCAACGGCCCGGCGGACTTAAAAAACCTCATGATCGAAGGCCACCTTTAGAGCGCCGCCCCCGCAACGCCGCCGCCCCCCCGACGCCGCCGCCCCCAAACCCCAGAGCTATGGCTTCGTTCGTTTCCGCGTTCCATTTTGTGATTGTCCTTGCTGTTATTGGTGGATGTGATTTCATTGGCCTGTTGGTTTCTTTTGTATGCATGTGCTGACTATGTAAACTGTCACGAGGATGAAGAGGATGGTAAACTACGTAGAGCGCCGGTGTGCAGCCAACGTGTGTGTTGTGGGATGAGGGAGGACACCTGGGAGAGGAAGGCGGAGGGACAAGAACGGCACTCGCAGAAAGAAAACGACGGAGACGAGGAGGCCTGTTGGTAGGAGGAAGGGAGGTAGAGAGGAAGGGAGGTGTAGCCGTGTCATTTGCAATGAATGGGGGTAAGTGTCCCTTGGGGGGGGGGGTGAGAGGGGGGGTGTGAGAGGGGGGAGGTTCCCTGCTGGGTCCCTGACACCCCCACCCCACCCCAGCTAACAGGAGAGCAGAGGGCAAATGAGAAGGATGCATTGTTTTGTGTTGTTCCCCGTTCCTGTCGAAAGACTTGCTAGCTACATGCTTGACTTAGTTAAATGCCTGCTTTTCCCATCGGTGGCTGAACTAGCTACGATGCTTTAGCCCACAAGAATGTATATATGACATGCCAATAAAGGACTTTGAGTTTGGCCAGATATGCATTGGAATGACTGTGGGGACGTGGAGACAGGAGATCAGAAATGACCAGGGAGTCAGAGACCAGATGCAGATGAGAGGGGTGGCAGAGAGGCAGGAGAGGAGCTTGATCCAAGGAAGGTTTTGCCGTGGCCTCTGTTGGCTAACGGCAACATATAGTCTTCCTGTCTCCTATGTAAATAAACACCATCATTGTAACGTACACACGTTCCTAAATCCTTACCTTGCATTCCAGGTGATGACGCTCCGAAAACAGGAACAAAAATACTGTCTACATTTGAAAGAGACAGAACAAGCATAGACACTAACTCAGACACTTCAGGTCAAAAGTCTATTTTCCCAGGACTGAAAGTGACTTACGAAGTGGTGTGTGTGTGTGTCAGAGTAATAGATGAATGATATAGTAAGCATGGACAGACGGTGGAGGGGTCACAGGGTTTATGAAAGAACCTCAGCAAGTCTCAGAGAGCTGTTGGATAAATAATAGTGTTGGTTTTCACATAAGCGTGAACCGTGAGGACTAATGACAATGCAATTATGTTAGGTGTTCTGAAAAGGTAATTCAATACGTTCAGCGAACAATTGCCATTCTTAGCATACCGGTTGCAAGTCTTGATATCCGAGGGGTCACGAAGGGGACTTAACCAGATCTAGGACTGAGACAAGGCCAGAATGTGAGACCAGAGAGAGAGAGAGAGAGAGAGGGGATTTCAGAGGTGAGTCACATACCTCTACTGGTTTAGATTAAACATTTGGAATAAACCTCAAACTCCTCCAAACATGGGGATTGGTCAAAGCATTGAGATATTGAAACGGACGGAAAAAAAAACAAATGTGGGATTCTGGCAGCGTCACACAGCCCATTCCGTGCGAGCGCACGCAGCTCTAAAGTCCGCCTTGCTGTCGTGGTTACCGGAACATGCCTCACACTCGGAAGACTAAAGACAACAGCGCGCACGCACACACAAATACACGCAATACAGCATGAGTTCAAACTTTGCTTGACGACATGCTTTTTAGAGTTTGACCGAAGAACGAAGTACGAGGTAGAGATTTTCACTTTTATAAATCGGTGCGTAACTGTGAAGGTGGAAGGACTTTACAACACGTGAGGTCTTCTCTCACCATGACTGAGGAATTAAGGCGTGGGGTGAAACAGGGAGAATAGGAGGATGGATCTGGCGACCTTGGTGTCTAACAACACAGCATCTGCTGTTTTGGATACAATCTCTCCATGACTGTGGCTTGTGTTATTCGACACGCGCCAACACACATTCCCTTGGTAGCAAGAGAATCCATTACCCACCCTGTGTTCTCCCCAACACCTCTGTCCCTCTCCGTCCTCCCTTCTCCTTCCTCGCCTCTCCTTCCTGCCCTCTCCTTCCTTCCTCTCCTTCCTCCCCTCTCCTTCCTTCCTCGCCTCTCCTTCCTCCCCTCTCCTTCCTTCCTCCCTTCTCCTTCCTCCCCTCTCCTTCCTTCCTCTCCTTCCTCCCCTCTCCTTCCTTCCTCGCCTCTCCTTCCTCCCCTCTCCTTCCTTCCTTGCCTCTCCTTCCTCCCCTCTCCTTCCTTCCTTCTCCTTCCTCCGCTCTCCAGAGAGAGACCACATGGAATAGGTCCCGGAGCCATTGGAAGTTCGACAGCGCTGAGCACAACAAGCAAACAAACACAGTTGAAATCTCTACTTTATTATTTTTCATATTATTATTATTATTATTATATCATATAAATCCCCAGGATTTACAACTTTGACCTTCTCTTGTACACAGTAAAATATATGGTTTGCACAATAAAACAGCGTCATGTAAATGGACAACAAAAAAAGAGGTTTACATTCATCGAGTCTTCAAGAGCACAATTCATCCTAAACAGCAAGTCATCTTCATAGTGGTATTAGTAGACTGGCTTCGTTCAACAGTTCCAACAACTTCCAGGTTGTATTACTCTATTTACATACATTTACAAGCCTCTCTTAAGTCACAGAAAAGCATTTATTTGGTGTTAAACATTTCCCACATTTAAACCAGCTAGAAGGCGTTACAATTGAAAATCGCAATTCCAAGACATTTTTTCACATTACCTTTTAACCCATGTATTTCTTTAACTTAAAAACAAAACATTAAATAGCAAAAAAAAAGAAGGAAATTAGTAGTGAGACAGCACTAAAATCCGCTGTATAAAACCTAACTGAAGTGAGTTAACCAGGTCCAAGGTGTTCACATGGAGTCTTGACAGTGAACTTCAAAATGACAGTTTACAATTCCTTAAAAAAACAAAACAAACGTAATTGACATTTTCTTTCTTTTCTACTAAAACATGAATTGTTGGAGTGAGAAGTACGGAGTGCTACGTTCATTGGCTTCACCAATCAGAAGACAGATCAGCCGTTGTATGAATGACGGGGCACGTTCGTTTTAAGCCCCTGGGTCTCCTCATCACCTGAGGTGACTGCAGGAAAATGTGGGTTTTTCTTACACGAGGCTCTCTACGATGACCAGAAGCAGTCACATACCATCTCTCCTCCGTTATGTCACAGTCTTATGCTCTCTGACCAGGTCATTAAGATATGCAAGTTGTCAAGTCTTTTAAAAAGAAAATCCCTAAACTGTTGTTAGCATCGTCATCGTCATCATCATCATCATCTGTATTACTGGAGTCCCTGGCTGTAACAGTTTGCCATGTTTACACACACACACACACACACACACACACCAAAAACATTTTACACATTTGCATAACTCCAAATGAAATGTACGAATTGTCTGTCCCACAGCGAATTAAAACCCTGATCCAGTGATCTGACAATCTATGGCATTACTGGGAGATGTAGAAAACCATGGACACACACGGGATCTTTCATGTACAAAAAAAAAACAAAGAAAGTGCACAAATAATTCCCCTTCCATTCTCACTGGCCCCCTACACTATGTAAAATAAAGAATCCTTTTCATCCCATCTGCGTTACTGTCAAAGCATTGCTATTGGAACAACCCTGGGCCAATCGCCATTTCCTCTAGATAGGCTGGTTCATAATTGCACAGTTACCCTTTACCATCACATCATGTCACAACACGGGCACATCATTCCATTTAATCCGTCAGACTGTAAAGATAAAGTATCAGCTCGTATGTAATCTTGGCTGCCAGGAGAGAGAGAGAGAGAGAGAGAGAGAGAGAGAGAGAGAGAGAGAGGAGGTGGGGGGTCGACGGTAAGGTGGCCAAACGAAGCACTAACATGCAGGAAGGTTCTCGTAAACCAGCAACCTGAAACACAAGACACCACAGACAAGGATCAGCAAGTCTGTTCCGTTCCCGCCATCTCTCTCTCCGTCCATATTTCCATCTCTCTAATCCCCCCCTCCTCTCCCTTCTTCCTCATTGCCAGCCTCCATCTCGGGTCCCCCCCCCCCATGACTAACTGCCTGGGCCAGACTGACAGCTCTGCACTCTTAAGTCAAATGTTTAGTTAGTGTGGAACACTCGTGTCACAGGGGATTTCAGAAGGTTTGGCCTGATGATGTCACATGGAGTTAATCCCATTGTAATACGCTGGCGTTACCGGGGAAACGGAGATGGCTCTAGGGCCTAGCATGCATCGGGCCCTGCTATTCTGAACCCTTTCACCCCAATCAATCTAATAAACCCATACCAGCAGGGCCCCCTCTGGATGGTATCACAGAACACTGGGTCTCTCCTGTCATCGTGAAAGGGCACAGGGCTGAGCATGGTGTGGGCTGGGAGATGAAGGCTGGTAGATCAGTTGATATCTTCCAGGGGGAAACTATTATGTCTCTGGGTCATGAGAGGAATATTATGGACACCGTGCCCTCGTCTCAGGTGAGTTTGTCCAGAAGGATGAGGACCTACCTGCCTGTCTCAGGTGAGTGTGTCCAGAAGGATGAGGACCTACCTGCCTGTCTCAAGTGAGTTTGTCCAGAAGGAGGAGGACATACCTGCCTGTCTCAGGTGAGTTTGACCAGAAGGATGAGAACCTACCTGCCTGTCACAGGTGAGTTTGTCCAGAAGGATGAGGACCTACCTGCCTGTCTCAGGTGAGTTTGACCAGAAGGATGAGGACCTACCTGCCTGTCTCAGGTGAGTTTGTCCAGACGGATGAGGACCTACCTGCCTGTCTCAGGTGAGTGTGTCCAGAAGGATGAGGACCTACCTGCCTGTCTCAGGTGAGTGTGTCCAGAAGGATGAGGACCTACCTGCCTGTCTCAGGTGAGTTTGTCCAGAAGGATGAGGACCTACCTGCCTGTCTCAGGTGAGTTTGTCCAGGCCTCCTCCGGTGTGTAGCGACTCCAAGTACGACAGGGCGCTCTGCATGGAGGTCAGACAGTATCCCTCCTCTCCGATCAGATACCTGACAGAGAGACACACAAGGGTCACCCCTTTACACATCCCTGTGAATGACACACCCAGAAGAACTGTCTCCATCCCCCTGGTCGACCCTCGCCTCAGACGACCCGCCGGTCCTCAACCTCAAGGGATCTACAGCAGCAGACAGACCTCTCGTGGCGCTGACGATGTCGTGTGGCGGAGGGAGAGATAAGGTCACGAAAGGGCGGGAGAGGGTAGAGGAGGAGGGCTGGGAAGGGAGAGTTTTAACTGCTCAGGGGACAGAAGGAGGCCTTGAGTTCAAGTCAACTCTGACTGACCTACGGCTAATGAGAGCAAGACATGAGAGCCCCTGGAGACAGGCCTGGAAGACAGGACGAGACTGTGTTTGTTATAGAAAGAGAGCGGGGGGGGGATGTACAAAGAGGAAGAGATAGAGATGTTTATTTTGAAGCAGTTGCGGTGGTGATGTGGGAGGGGTCAAGGGGGGCTACCGTGTCAAACAGAACGTCTCCAGCCCGCTGACTGACGCGGAAGCCACCAATCGGGGCCGAGGATGACATCATCCAATTACCCAAGACCTGCCCATTTGTGTCCCTCTACGGAGTCAGAGCCATACACGCACGCACACACACACACACACGTGCACACACACGCATCTCTTCCAAACCGCTGAGCTGTATAAACATCAAGTGGGGGTTTTATTTGTATTTTTATAGGAAGGAAAACTAAACCCGAATGTCCCGACATTCCTCAGGCAGAGCCAATCTAACCAGCCTGTTAAAAGCTGCCGTTACCTTCACTAGAAGACCACCAGGGTGTGGTCTGCCTTGACACGCAACCCATGACACACTGATACGGGAGGAGAAGAGAGACTGGGACAGGGAGACACAGGCATTTTGGCAAAACTAACTAGTAGTACTACTAGTAGTTAGTAGCTGCAGTTCTTTCAGTGCTAGTTGTAGTGAACACTTGTAGTTACTAGTTATACAGAAGACAGAAAAGAAGGACTTAAGATGGATCTAAAAGAGACGGTGTGTGTGTGTGTGTGCAGAAAACTTACCCCTCATGGATGAACTCCTCCAGGGCCGCACATTCAGACAGTATCTGGGGGAAGCCACACCTCAGGGCTACGTAGGACAGGATGGGCAGCAGGTCATCAGCACCACTGCAAGGACACAATATCATAGAATTACTCAAGTCACGGCACGGCCATGATTAAGAAGCAGGAGCCCAACATATCTAGAACATACCCAGAAACCACCTCCTCCGCAACCGCAAACTCATTTCAGCGTCTAAAACTGAACTGGCAGAAGATTACTGAAGTGGCACTTTAGCATTCTGAATGCCAAGTGATTATGGTCCTACAAGAATGCACTGCAGAGCAGACCAGGGCAGAGCTAGCTAGCTAGCTAACAAGCTAACTCCCTTGGGCAGCTACCGAGTCTCTCTCTGCCTATATTCTGACACAGGAGGTGGATGCATGAGACATGAAATAAGGCCTTAATACTCTTTACCATTAGTTCATTTAGGATCAATTTGAAATCATAGAAAGATGGATGAAGCAGGAAAGCGAGTATAGGCACTGGATAGCTTGCGACCCACCACTGCTCACAAAGACTAACAGGTTAGTGGGTGGGGCTAGCTTGTGTGGCTAACAGGTCAGTGGGTGGGGCTAGCTTGTGTGGCTAACAGGTTGGTGGGTGTGGCTAGCAGGTCAGTGGGTGGGGCTAGCAGGTCTGTGGGTGGGGCTAGCTTGTGTGGCTAACAGGTCGGTGGGTGGGGCTGGCTTGTGTGGGTAACAGGTCAGTGGGTGGGGCTAGCAGGTCTGTGGGTGTGGCTAGCTTGTGTGGCTAACAGGTTAGTGGGTGGGGCTAGCAGGTCTGTGGGTGGGGCTAGCTTGTGTGGCTAACAGGTCGGTGGGTGGGGCTGGCTTGTGTGGGGTAACATCGGTGGGTGGGGCTAGCTTGTGTGGCTAACAGGTCAGTGGGTGGGGCTAGCAGGTCTGTGGGTGGGGCTAGCTTGTGTGGCTAACAGGTCGGTGGGTGAGGCTAGCTTGTGTAGCTAACAGGTCGGTGGGTGGGGCTAGCTTGTGTGGCTAACAGGTCGGTGGGTGGGGCTAGCTTGTGTGGCTAACAGATCAGTGGGTGGAGCCAGCAGGTCAGTGGGTGGGGCTAGCTTGTGTGGCTAACAAGTTAGAGGCACGTAGAGCCACCTAATCTGTTTTCTCCCAAAACACGTCACTGGTTTTACTAGTCACCCATAACCCTGAAACAGTGGTTAGTCCTACAGACCGTTACTATCAAGGAAAACAGCCGTATAGACTCCTCCTGACAGTCATGGTTTCTCTGCATAACTCCCTCACAAGCACAACTGCAAGCTTCCGTCTAGCCTGGTGCTGGAGTCTGCTCCATGTTCCTGATGCCTTAGACTGCTGAAGTAAATAAGACTTTTATTCCCCCCCCCTCACTGATCTGGTCAAATGAACTGCTCTGTCTGTCTGTCTGTCTGTCTGTCTGTCTGTCTCTCCCCATCTCCATCTCTCTCTCCCCATCTCCATCTCACTCTCTCACACACTCACACACTCACACACTCACACACTCACACACTCACACACTCACACACTCACACACTCACACACTCACACACTCACTCTCTCACTCTCTCACTCACTCTCTCACTCACTCTCTCACTCACTCTCTCACTCACTCTCTCACTCACTCTCTCACTCACTCTCTCACTCACTCACTCTCTCACTCACTCACTCTCTCACTCACTCACTCTCTCTCTCTCTCACTCACTCACTCTCTCTCTCACTCACTCACTCACTCTCTCACTCACTCACTCACTCTCTCACTCACTCTCTCACTCACTCTCTCACTCACTCTCTCACTCACTCTCTCACTCACTCACTCACTCACTCACTCACTCACTCACTCTCTCACTCACTCTCTCACTCACTCTCTCACTCACTCTCTCTCTCTCACTATCACTCTCACTATCACTCTCACTATCACTCTCACTATCACTCTCACTATCACTCTCTGTCCCTGTCTGGTTCTCTGTGTCTCCTCTGTCTGGTCTGCAGCACCCTGCCTCTGCCCTTCAGAGAATGTTTCCTCTCTCTGTTTTCCCCCCTTCTCCTCTCCTCCTGGCTCGGCTCTGGGTGTCCAGCCCAGACAGGGCGACCTAGTTTTGGGATCAGGCTGAACGAAGCCCTCTGCAGGGGGCAGAGGACCTAGGACAGCCCCCTGCAGCGTCCGGCCTCGCTGAGGCCTGATAAGGTCTGACAAGGGGGGGAACCCTCCTGCAGGAGGCCTTCAATTATGTTTGGGGAACTTCCAGAACACTCCTGTGAGTCCTTCCCTTTGTCACTTCTGATAAGCACCAAGGCAGAGTTAGGGGGCGAAGGGGAGGGCGGCTAGTTTTCGGAGATCAATTATTTTTGTCTGGTTGTGTCCTCAAACATGTCTGTTCATGCTCCTGTTAGTGCGTGTGTGTGCCGGTGTACTGACATGGCAGCTGTTTTGGGGGCAGAGTCCACCTCGTGGAGACATCTGTAGTCTTCAGCACACGCACAGATGAGACGCAATGTCCTCACTGCAAAAGAACAAAACAGACATGATGTGGGTGTGTGCGATGAACATGTTTTCGCCTCGGCGACAGATACATGCTTTCTTACGATCTGTGCAGGAAAACCACATGACCTAACCCTTCTGTACTGGGTGTTCATTTAGGGTTAGAGGCTAAAATGGGCCACGTGTCCCAAAACTGTAAACACACCTCCTTCCTTCCTTCCCTCCTTCCCTCCCTCTCTCCCTCTCTCCCTCTCTCCCTCTCTCCCTCCCTCCATCTCTCACTTCCCTCTCTTTCCTCCCCTCAGGTCTTCAAACAGGCCCTGTTCTCACCCAGACTCTCCAGCTTCCTCTGGGGACAGGAGTCTCTGCACATCAGACGCAGCTCCTGCACCGCGCACTCGTAGGGGTAGGAACCATGCAGGACGGCCGGGTCCTGGGGGAACAAGTTCGCCGAGACGCCCACGCCTCCGGGTGTCACTTCACGGTAGAGCCGCATGCTGTCTTCCAGACACAGCTCCCGCTCTCGGTTCACCTTCCTGCACCGATCAGGACACACGGAGGGAGGAGAGTTTGATTACCACCAGATGCTATCACCTTACTGACTGGGACCTTGGTTGTTTATTAAGATATTCACTTTTCAAATGATTCAATAGGCAAGGATCTTAAACCGCAGTAGCCTCTTGAGTGCTGGAGAGAGGAGGAGCTGTTAAAGACTAACGTTGACATCTACAGACTGATGCTGCCATCTACAGGCTAATGCTACCATGTACACTAATGCTACCATCTACAGACTGATGCTGCCATCTACACACTAATGCTACCATGTACACTAATGCTACCATCGACAGACTGATGCTGCCATCTACACACTAATGCTACCATCTACACACTAATGCTACCATCTACACACTAATGCTACCATCTACACACTAATGCTACCATCTGCACACTAATGCTACCATCGACAGACTGATGCTGCCATCGACACACTAATGCTACCATCTGCACACTAATGCTACCATCTACAGGCTAATGCTAGCATCTACAGACTGGTTACCTGAAGAGAGCCAACAGCGGGCTCCACAGAGGGGTGAAGAAGGCCTCTTCGATGCTGGCCAAACACAGGTCTTTAGATGTGGCTGTGTTCAGGCACTCAAAGGAGAGCAGACACAGTGACAGAAGCTGGTCTGAAACACACAAATCAACACAGCAACAACATAAGGGCTGTCCCTCACACATGACACATTGCTCAGGATCTAAACCACAAAAGCTGAAATGACATGAGTGTTGTACTGCTTACTGGACAGAAAATCTGTTTTGACGCATGTTTGATTGAACACACACACAAACGGTCGTTCTCACCTATGGCGATGTGGATGTCCTTGACGATGTCCTTCAGATGCTCTTTGAGGGCGCGGACCTCCAACCCCTGGATGAGACTCTCAGACTCCGGTTCAATCTGGCTTGAGGCTTCAAAGGTCAACTCGCTGTCCCCCCTCGTGTCCCCGTGGGGTTGGGCCCAGTCCAGAGGGGTCAGGAACTGCTCCAGGTCCTCAAACGAGTTCTCCCGGTCCACACAGCGGTCGGTACCGGGGCTGGTGGGGCCGGCGCTGTCCAGCTCCTCCTCGCTCGCGTTGTGCTCGTTGGAGAAGGACAGCGAGGTGTTGTAGTCGGAGCCCGACTTCCGGCGCGGCTCTGGGTTATGCAGGTTCTGAGCACTCCGGGAGGGCTTGAGGGAGGGGGCGGGGCTGGGCGGGGGCGCCCTGCTCACTAGGGGGTAGAGGCGGTTGTAGATGCGATACTGGTGCTTCTTTAGAAGAGTCATCACTGGGTGGTCTGCACGGCTGAGGCGGACACACACACACACACACACACACACACAAAAACCCATCTTACACTACGTAGTAGCAGTAGTACATCAGCCTGCTTCATAGAGAAGTACAGTGAGGTACCTGAGGAGATACGCAACAAGACCAGACACCAGGCTGTCATCGTCTGGGTTCTTCTTGAACTTCTCTTTCCACAGCTTGGGCCAGTTCTTTCCAGGGGTAGAGAAGGAGACAAAAAATAGCAGTGTTCATATGTGGGGAAAACGACAGAGTTGTCAGAGAGACAGGCTCTTTTCAATGCTCTTTCGCACTCACGTGGTCTTGTTCATACTCCAGAACGTTGGCGTACAAAATCCTTTGTTCCTGCTCCTCTGTTGTCACTGTTCCGGATGCTGCAAACCTCCTGGATGAGACACAACACCTTTAAGACTGAGCCCTTCCAATGGCCTGGAGTCCATGTGGAACGCAGATTGGTGACACCATGTGTTACCTCAATTGGTTGACCTCACGCAATATAAATGCCACACATGCTAGGTTTTTGGTGGTAATTATGTTTTCAGAAGGCTCGAGGGGTGTTTACGCAATGCATTCACGTCAAGACCTAGCAATTCAAGAAGTGTGTGGAAGTGGAAGCAAAACCACAGTGACGAAATGGGAAAAATTCATGTTATCAAAACCCGTCGAGAGATTCCATCGCTGACAAACATAATACACTTCTGTATTTCTGCAATTCATTTTGTCTGTTTGTTACTGTAAATATGTCTAGAGCAATAAACACATTACACTGAGCATCAACAGACAATGTGATTTGCCAACATTTCAGTCATATACAAATATGGGGTTTATCTGCAAACAGTCAGACACAGTCAGAACTGACAGACACGGCCACAGCCAGAACTGACAGACACAGACAGAAGTGACAGACACAGCCAGAACTGACAGACACAGACAGAAGTGACAGACACAGACATTAGTGACAGACACATCCAGAAGTGATAGACAGCCAGAACTGACAGACACAGCCAGAACTGACAGACACAGCCAGAACTGACAGACACAAACATTAGTGACAGACACATACATTAGTGACAGACAAAAGTAACAGACACAGACATTAGTAACAGACACAGCGAGCCAGAGCAAATGGTACCTGTTGGCCTCCTCTTGCAGTCTCAGTCTCCTCTCTTCCATCCTCCTCTGAAGCTTCAGGCATTAAGGACGTTAACCTGAACAGGATCTCAAGGCTGTTGTCATACCCACATTCAAATCCATTTGACCATTTCAGGATCAATCCGTTACTATCCAAAGTGTCCAGATCAACACCAAATGCTTGATTTGGCGTGGAAATCAGGGGGACCAGACTTTGATCCTCAAATCTCACTAATGGCACCGACCATTACAGTACGGTACAGTACGGTCACACACAAACACACTGGCCCAGGGCTTGTGGCCCTGCATTGAGGAGGAAGTGGCATTTTCTGTGTCCTTCCTATGTGCATTTACTAATCAACAGAAGTCACACCAAATCAATAGAATTGGTCCTTGCATTCAGGTTAGCATGTTCTTCTGTGAGTGTGCTATTGATAAGAGTAGATTGGGTGTATTTGTCAGGTTGAATAGATGGGCAGGGTCACGTGAAAGTTTCTGTAAATGTCTCACGATGACTATGGGGAGAGCTGCACTTATGATCCCTCTCTGTGTCCTGACAGTGGTCATGGGCTGGGAGCTGGGAATCTCTTCCTCTGTGACTGTAACACCATAACTGCCTGACTGTCACTATGTATGTTTTCTTTCTACTGCCCTACGAAAGATGACCCTCCGGCCTTCAAAGCAAAGAGACACGATTGAGAACCAAGTCATTTCGAGTCAGAAGTCCGGTTCTCTCTCCTCATCTGCAGATGAACGATACTTGATCATTAAAAAAATGGAGAACTCGACTGAATTGAGTCACTCTCATTTCAGAAAGGGACAAAACACTTCAGCGATACGTCCCGTGTTTCCCTGCCCAACAGAAGGATACAGCGTCCTGTCTGGCCTTGGCGATGATCAGGTTTTCCATCATCTGCCGCTGAAGAGACAGCTTCTGCAGAGAAACAGACCACATGTTTCGGATATATTCACACATCTATTCTCTGTCTGACACCATCGTATCAGACTCAAGAAGCATGAGATAAGATCATTCTCCAGATGCCACACTTCTTATTTTAAAAAGGTATGAAACCAGCTGATAAGTCCACCTGAACAACGAATGCATGAGTAACAGACCGTTATGAGGCGAATCTGTGGGTAGAAATGGGTTTAGGGTTAACGTTATTTCTACCGTTTTTTTTACACCTGGTGCGTGTCAGTAATCAACAGTAAACCAATTTCTATTGACCAACAGTAACTCCCACGGGACAGGTCCTAACACGTCGCCACAATAACCATGTGAACATCCAACAATACATCATGTCGCTGCAGCACAGCTTGTTCAGCTTTGTCAATATACCTTCACAAACTCCTTCAGCTTTTTCCAGTAAGGACGAAGATCCATTTTGGTTTCGTTTCGTTGCGTCATTCTGGGTAAATAGCTGATGGGATTTTGATCGAAAGAGTTCTTAGTTGATCATCGCCCATCAACGCCTGCCGATTTGGATTGTGCGCAAAAAAACGCGTGAGATTTAGAATGGTCTGAATTTGCGAAAATACTCACCGAGTTCACAACGTGCTTGTTTTACTCTGCGTCAAACCAAGCCCATGCGATAACTCCAGTTTTAATATATTATTCTCGTCCTGTCTCCGTCTGGAGCGGAGATTTACCTACTTACTAATTTACCGACACAAACACAACTAGGCGAAACTAGTAGAGTTCAAGCGAGGTCTGCTATTACTAAACAAATCGATTTGAATGGGCGTGAGATAAGTCATTCTCACCAATCATGAATCACTACACGGGAGCCCAGTTGACGTAGCCTATTTACATTTCTTTATGGTCCCAATCAAGTCAGTGTCACAGGTTCTATCAACAAACAGTTTGTCCTTAAACTAATGGGATAGTCCTGCCCTACACTGTGTACGCAGATTGAAATTGTGATGAAATATTTCAGAAAAATATTTTGTTCAAGGCCAGTGACTTCACCACTGAAGTGGGTTTGTGTGTTGCAATATGTTTGTTTTTTTAAAATCACATCGCTGTAGATTCTGAAGTGATCGTGTACATGCGCTTGTCGCACAGTTGTAACATGCGTCCTCGATGGACTGTGTTGGTTTGGGAAAGGTACTAACCAGGGAGGTCTTCTGAGTAGCTTGTCCAGGCTGTAGTCTGGCCAGACGGGCTTGATAATTGGCCTTCAGCTTTTGGTTCAGACGTGAGGCCTCTTCAATCGGTGTAAGCTCCCTTTGACAGGCAAATGTGCAAACGCCCATGCATGGAGAAGAGGAGAATCGAAGAAAGAGATATAGTTAGATTCTAGTTAGCTACCAAACGCCCATGCATGGAGAAGAGGAGAATCGCAGAGACATAGCTAGATTCTAGTTAGCTACAGGGTGAATGGAAAATGTATGACATCTACAAGAGTAATGAACTCCTTCACCCTCCAGACCCCTATAGACAAGGACGACCACATATCCTTGGTGGGTCATGCTTTAGAAACTCAGACCATGTCTATAACACCAAGCCATTCTCTTCTACCTCAGCAGCTACCAAAGTTATACTGGGACAACTATTACAAGAGTTATTTCTTTAATAGAGTTTTTTTTTAAACCTTTGAACCAATGAATGACTTTCAAACCATCACAATTCCATCCATCCACACAACCCAAAGCCACAAACCAAACATGTGTCCTGACCCCTTGTCTTTACACGGGTGGCAATCACTTACTTCTTCAGATCCTGTGACACTGCTGTCTGCAGTCTCTGGAATACTTCAGGGGGGAGGAAGGGGGAGAGCACCCCCTCCCCTTCAGACTGAACCCTACGGTGCCCCAGCCTGGGATTGGCTCCCTGCTTCATCCTAGCCCCACCCTCCTGGGGTGTGGCTGCGTGAGGAAGGAGAAGGAGGAGAAAGAGAGGAGGGTTACACCCGTCACACAGGGACACCATGCTGGTCGAATGCCTCGATCGAAGGAAAATGTGTATATTCACCACTATCTCCACTGCTTGTCACAACTACTGTCATGTCTTGGGTTGTGGGCTGGTTCAGAGCTGGGTTCTGGGTCTGGGTCTGGCCTAGGGTTTGGGTCTGGCCTAGGGTCTGGGTCTGGCCTAGGGTTTGGGTCTGGGTCTGGCCAAGGTCTTGGGTCTGGCCTAGGGTCTGGGTCTGGCCAAGGGCTTGCGTCTGGCCTTGGGTCTGGCCAAGGGCTTGGGTCTGGGTGGGTGAGGAGATGAGGGTGGGGTCTTCCTGTTGCACTATGAATGACTTGGCTCTCTCTAAACACTGCTCTGCCAACCGCAGCATCCTCTCCACCTCCAGCATTTCTCCGTCCGCTGTAGAAGACAACAGAGACATGCTGATCGTCAACACTTCTGGAGCCAACATCCATACGAGTGGCTCATAAAACAATGAACAATGAACACGAAGGCCAGTTCACTTGGAGCACAACCATCCAATTCTGGCTTTCTTCCTTGGTCCCTCCCGAATAAGAGCTGCCTCAATTTAAACAACTATTCACTTGTGTGTCAGTTCTTTTTTATTATTTTTTTTTGGAAAGATACCTCATGCAGAACATGAGGTGTCTTTCTGGATGTCACCATTGAAGGCCAGTGATTCAGTCACCTGGTAATTGATCAATATCTATTGTCTGAACAATGACACGGGTCATTCACAACATGATTAACATGCGTTTCTGCAGACAAAGGCTGACAGCCCGTCTTTCCGGATAGGGTTGATTGGCTTGTCTTGAGACGACTCCAAACTGTTTGACTTGGAAGGTTTCGTTTATGTAAAACTGTTGTGGCCAAGTAACATGACTGACTCGTCATTTACCATGCCACTTGAGGAGTGAGCATCAGCCATTCCTAATCCTATTATGCTAGTACAGCATGTTACATTAATGTTATAACACTTTCTAAATAAAACACTTTCTTGATAAAAACACTTTCTGAATGTAATCATTTGAACGTTATTGAATGACAGTAGTTGTATACACCCCTATCTACAGCTTTTACTGGCTCCATAAAATGAATGACAAGTTTAATTAAAATGATTTCTTTTTGGAATGGTATTTTATTGAATTTGATCATGCGTATCACCCCACCAGTCATCTCGTCTTACTTTGGGACAGCGCATCTTCCAGAAGCGAATGAGAAATGAAGTTGATACTCCTCAGGTATTCACAATATGCTTCCTAAAGACGTAAACAACGATCAGTATCTCAGTATCTTGATATAGGCGCACAAAAACATACGTTACAACAGCAGGGAACGTTAACAGTTCAACAACTTGCAAGTTTTACAACTTTTTCTTTCTTTTTTTTTGAGACGATTAAAAAATATTTACAATGCTGACTGACCAAGGCTACCCAGCCCTTTCTTTGACAGTTTACATTATTAGATTACATTAAATTATACTATTATCGTCTTACGTTATCGCACCCTTATACTAGCCCACTTAATAGCATGATAAAATACCTTGTGTCTGTTCCCTGCGTCCAGTTGTATGGCCAATTTAGCCATTTTCATGGCATTTTGGAGGGGTTTTAGGCTAGCGTCACAGCCATATTTTGCTGCCATGACTTTACCGGATGTACACAATGTGTAAACTACGGAAGCAGTGAAGAAACTGAAAGTATCATCATGTTTAAGAAGTCAAAGATACGAAAGGGAAAGTACATTATTATTGTCAACAGTCCAAGTAGTTTTTGGTATTATAAATGATCATATGCAATCACATGAATTGGTGTTTCAGTTTCTACCTTTGAAAGAAATGGTCATGCTAATTGTGATACTTATGTTAAATAACGGGATTTTGTATATAATAATAATGTAAGTAAAAAAATATACGGTTGTAAAACTATATACAATTGTTATTCAAATAAACAAAAACGTTTCGTTTCACGGATCGCTTCGGCCACAGTAGTCGCCAGAAGGCGCTATAAGTATTAAGCCATGGTTTCTCTCTGACAACTTCCGGGTTCCTTTATTTACAGAAGCTGCATTTTGCTGGTTGATTTATGCAGTTGTTGCTTGTTCAAATGTGTAAACTGTATGCGTTAAGTTGATAACAACAAATAAAAACTTCTTGGATTGAATGCGTTAGAATACTTGGCAAAAGATGCTGCGGCGTTCTGCCATGTGTTTTTATTATGGCAGAGTAATGGACAAGCGCCTCATGTAGCCCCAGCTACTTGGAAACAGTATTTTCCAACGTATTGGCTACTGCCAAATCATCGGGCAGGTTCGTTTGGTTGTCCTATAATGAAGAAAAGAGGAAGACCTGCGCGGCTACCAGATGCGTCTCGCCAGACATCCCCGGCGCAAACCTCCGTTACGGCGGTCAAAAAACCTGGACGGAGAGGGAGACCCAAGAATGCACTCAGAGCTGCACAGTCGTCGGTCTCAAGTGAAGCAGATCTCCGTAAAGGGGACGGAGCGGCTGTACAATCTAATGCTTGGTTGGCTTCTAAGGCAGACACGAACGAGCAGCCTGTGATCCGAGCCAAACCTACTGGTGAGTGAGTGTGTATGTGTGTAGCCTAATACAAATACAGGTGATATGTTGGTGTTGGTTAGTAAAAGTTGAGGCCATTTGCGAGAACCTTAAGTGATCTACCTTAAAATAAACAAAATCAAGTTTAAATAGAGATACTCGTCGTAATCATATATACTAGTATTAAGAAAGAATACACCAGACGCAACTTAAACGGGTAGCAAAGCACATATTCGACACTGAAATCATAATTTTTGTTGTGCGCCCTCGCAGGGTCAGGTCGATTGTCCACCGCTTTCTGTCGTCTTTGTCATGGGAAGTTCTCGCCGCGGAGGCTGCGGCACGCCTTCGACAGGTGGCCAGGGCGCTCTCGGCTGGAACCCGACCCCCAGACGGAGCTGGCCGGATCGGCTCCTCTCCTCTTCCACTCGGACTTCCAGCGGCTGGTGGGCGTTCCGTTGGTCCGCGATCCGCAGCTCCCGCAGTTCGTGTGCAAGAACTGTCACACCAAGTTCTACAAGTGCCATCGGATCCTGCTGGCCTTCCTGCAGAGGGTCAACCACCAGCCAGGGGCGGGGGAGGAGACGAGAGACCGGTAAGGACGGCCGTCTATAGCTTCCTCCAGGATAGTAGGTGTAGCGGGGCAGACGTTTGAGAGAGCAGTAGGCACCAGGTGCAGGATAAGGTGTCATTCACCGGGGTGTCCTTAGCCATGCTCTGTGGCTACAAATGGCTGTTTTGGAACAAGAGGCTTAGACACATGCCAACCATGTTGTTCTGTTTCAGGAAGAATCAGAACTGTTCCCAGTCAGCATCAGCGGACAACAGCATGACAGGTCAGTGGACGATGACACAGAGAAACAGCACATAGGGCTGTCATCCGGACCGAAATAATCACTTAGCAAATCTCCCCCCACAGCAGACAAGCTAACTTTGACAGCCATTCAGCGAGGCAGTGTCCCATGGTGATCGTACTGCATTCAAAGACATGGCATGGAGACATGAAGCGATGATGTTGTCCTATGCTTCTCCCTCCCATTCCCTCCTCCTCTTTCCCCCTCTTTTCCCCCCTCCCTCTCCCTCCTTCCCCACCTTCCTCTTTCTCCACCTCCCTTTCCCCCTCCTTCTCCATCTCCCTCTCCCCCTACGTATCCCCCTCCTTCCCCCCCTCTTTCTTTCCCTCCCTCCCTCCCTCCCTCCCTCCCTCCAGCTACCACCATGCCCTCGGACCCCCACTGTCTCCACGGCTTGGTGTCGTGGGCGCACCACCACGGCGAGGCGTGCCGTTCCTGCCCCAGCCTGAAGGAGGTGCTGGAGGGGCAGTGCTGGGGCTCCGTCAAGGCCGTCTGGGGCTGCGTGGACGGCCACAGCTTTCTGATGGACACCCAGACCCCCCAGCCCAGAGCCAACCCCGGACACGCAGTAGCGCGGGGAGGTGGCGGTGGCTCGTTGCTGGACGGCGATTGTCCTTGGAGAGGCGATGGAGGACTTGAAGGGATCGCCTCCACCCTAACCCAGCCCAGCCCTGCAGCCGCCCCCCACACCCAGAGCGCCATCCAGGTTGACACCACCACCACCAGAACGGATGGTAAGACAAGAAGAGAAACATCATGTGATCTCTACTAACTACAGCTTCCTAAGCAAGGGGGACGTTGGATAGCTGTTCATTGCTGTTATCTTATGAATATCTCATTACCATTCCATTCTGTCGTTTCAATTTGCGCCGAGCATAGCATGGTTCTAAACCCTTGCTGGCTGTGTTCCCAGACTTCCTGGGGGGTGACGAGACGCCATCCCCTCTGGCTCCTCCCCTGGGGGACAGGACGGGTGACAGCGACTTCTCCGACAGGTGAGGCCATCGACGGGTCAACGCCCCAGTTATTTGCTCTCAGAAAATACCGATTCCGATCTGGAAACGAACGACTGACCGACCGCTATCTTGACGGTGTTGGTGGGTGTCCTCAGAGATGCGTCCAGCGATGAGTTCGAAGGTGACCGGACGAAGAGCGCGGATGTTGAGCTCTTTCAGCCGTACGCAGAGAAGAGGTGAGTGAGTTCTGCGTGTCCTGGTTGGAGGGGGGTCGGGGGGGGGGTCAGACCGTATTCGTCTGGAACACCAGGAGATGTGGATAGAGAGGTGTGAGCGGTGTCTTGCAGGGTGGCCACGCCCAGGAAGAAGAGACCAGCAGCAGCAAAGTCTCTCGTGGAGCCCAAGGAGAAGAAGAAACCAGGGCCCAAACCAGGCTGGAAGAAGAAGTTCAAGTTAGAGAGGTGAGTCACTGCTCGACAAACTGCACACAAATGACTGGCTGACTAGACTCATTACTGACTAAATGCAAACCAAACAAAGGCAAATCACTAACAAACTAGACTCATTATAGACTGAATGCAGACCAAAGAAAGACAAATTACTAACAAAATGCAGACTCCTTCCTGTCTAAATGCAAACCAAATAAAGACAAATTGCTGACTCACTACAGACTCATTTAAAGTACAGACCAACTGGAGTGCAACACTAACCACAGATGACTGCATCTTCTGCCATGTTAGCTGTTGTTGGTAAATCGGATCAGACCTCCTTCACTAAGACATTAGACTGGAAGTGTGTGATTGTGTCGACATCTTGCGTCTCCTCTCGGAGAGACGCGTCTTCCTCCGTGACCCTCCAGAGGGTCGAACGTACGAGCGGCCCCCCCAGGGTTGTGCGCTCTGCCAGAGGGGAAAGTAACCGTCTGCTCCTGCTGTCATTTCCAGAGAGGAGCTGCCTAACATCTACAAATGTCCGTACCAAGGCTGCACTGCTGTGTATCGTGGAGCAGATGGGATGAAGGTGAGACGGTACTGATGGAAATAGAACTAGGAACATTTCTGGCTGAAGTCAAGGGACAGGCCAAGGTCGTCCTACAGGTCAGACGTGAGACAGCTGAGACAGTGTAACAGACGGAGTCCAATTGAATTGATGATCTCTCTGGCGTTTTTTTTATGCATACGTTGACTTACCTTCGTCAGAAATGTATTTTCCTCCTTCATGTGCGACACGGTCGGTTGAATCCTTGCGTGGCGAACGGGAACGGCGTGTTTACGAGATCGTTCCCGCCTTTTGTCAATCGCTTGTTTTTGAACTGCCGTAAGTGTGTTTGTTGAATGTTGACGTTGATGTGTCGTCTGCGTCTGCAGAAGCACATCAAAGAGCACCATGAGGAGGTCAGAGAGCGGCCCTGCCCCCATCCTGGCTGCAACAAGGTCTTCATGATCGACCGCTACCTCCAGAGACACGTCAAACTCATCCACACAGGTAGGATATGGCCAACTCATCCACACAGGTAGGACTCATTCAACTCATCCACACAGGTAGGATATGGCCAACTCATCCACACAGGTAGGACTCATTCAACTAATCCACACAGGTAGGATATGGCCAACTCATCCACACAGGTAGGACTCATTCAACTCATCCACAAAGGTAGGACTCATTCAACTCATCCACACAGGTAGGACTCATTCAACTCATCCACACAGGTAGGACTCATTCAACTCATCCACACAGGTAGAACATGGCCATCTCATCCACACAGGTAGGACTCATTCAACTTATCCACACATGTAGGATGTTTCCAACTTATCCACACAGGTAGGATGTGTCCAACTCATCCACACAGGTACCACAGACACACAGATGAATGGGGAAAAGTCTCTTATTAGCCGGCTAAACCTGGTTTCTTGATCTGTTCCCAGAGGTGAGGAACTACATCTGTGACCAGTGTGGCCAGACCTTTAAACAGAGGAAGCACCTGTCTGTCCACCAGATGCGCCACTCAGGAGCCAAACCACTACAGTAAGCCTCAAAGCACACTGCATTCGGACGTCTCCTGTCATACGTCATTGATTGAGAACGTAGTTAACCTTCATGCTCTCTGCGCATTCTGCAACTCGCCCTGTCCTAAGGGTCAAAAAGGCCCCACCTTCAACCCTGAAATAAAGCAGGTTTATTACATTTTGACCCTGTAACCTTTTGGGCACTGCAATGTGCATCCATGTTGCACATGAATCAGAAAGATTTAGTTTAGTCTGAGTTCTATCAAGCAAATACAATCTAAATGTCTCATTGTGCGTGTGCGTGTGCGCGCGCATTAAATGTTGTTTCGGGTCATTCTGGCCCCTGCAGAGAACCCAAGGGTTAACCAGGACAGTAACATGCGTTCACCTCTCCCCCCCCCCTCCAGGTGCGAGGTGTGCGGTTTCCAATGTCGCCAAAGGGCGTCCCTGAAATACCACATGACCAAACACAAGGCGGAGGCCGACCTGGACTTTGAGTGCGCCATGTGCGGGAAGCGCTTCGAGAAGGCCCACAACCTCAACGTCCACATGTCCATGGTTCACCCGCTCACCCAGGGTGGCGCCAGCAGCTCCTCCCTGCCCCAGGACCCTCTGGTTCAGACCATCTCAGCCACGGGGGAGCTGGTGGCCCCATTTCACAACAGCTCGCACCCTCCGCCTCGGGGCCTCGACCCCCAAATGGCCATGACTCCCGCCCACTCGGGGGGGGAGGCCAGGGGGGGGGAGTCGGGGGAGAGATTCAAGGATAGAGCGGTCACCCTGGCCTTCCAATAGATGTCTTAACGTTGAGGGTGGAATCTGCGGGGGGCGTACGTCGTAACAAGCTTGCGGACGACACGAATGACTGAACGACAACTTAGTTGGGCTGCCAGGCAGGTTTGAGCAGAGGGCAGCATGGGATGTTTGTGCTGATGGAGTAGAAGGAGGTGTTGACGGAGGCGTTGACGGAGGCGTTGACGGAGGCGTTGACGGAGGCGTTGACGGAGGCGTTGACGGAGGCTTGCCTGGGCGTGAGGCTGGAGGTCAGCATGACTGCAGGAACGACTGAAAGCTAACAAACCTGTGGTTCTTATTCCCGCGCCGTGTTCATATTCAGTCACATTATGACGGCTCAAACCTCCACGCTCCAGGTGGATCTAGTGCTTATGGTCCACGAGATCAAACACAGTTGTTAACTTTAGATAAGCTGTTTTTTTATTAAGTTATTATAGTTCATTGTAAGTAAATCATTTCAACTTTACATTATATACCGTCAGAAGGGCTAATAGTGTGAGAGTGGCATTTTATGAAGTCTTCTTTGATACACATACATTTGAAAGTGGCCTAATGTGTGTGTGTGTCTGTGTGTGTGTGTGTGTCTGTGTGTAGAAGTAGTCACAATGCTGAACAGCAGCTTTATTCCCAGAACCACAACACATCACACTGACACACATCAACACACGCAAACAACGAAATACTCCCAACTGCACAACCTTTCGACTGCAACATTGCAGTAGGGTTACTTGTATGTACGTTCTTTATAAGAAAATATAATCTCCTGGTCCCCGACTCCTTCGATGTCTGTGTGTCTCTCGACTTTGCGTTCCCCCAGCCCGTCCAACAGTAACAGGAAGTGGAGGACGTCTACAGGAAATCCATCTCCTGGCAGAGACTGGAGGCGCTAAGGCAGGCAGACAGAGCTTCTGCTACTGCCGGGTCCAGTTCTGAGCACAGGGCCTCCAGCTGATACACACACACACACACACACACACACACACACACACAGCCATTAGACTACCATGATGACCCCCCAGATTGACCCTTCATCCTCCAGATGGCCACAGAGGCCAGTGTATTACCTGGGTGAGCTGGCTGCTGGACAGGAAGTGGGCGGAGCTGACGGAGAGGGCTCTGAGCAGGAAGTGCTGAGCTGAACCCAGAAGCTGGGACAGGTCCATCTAAGGAGGTCACAAGAGTAGCCAGATACAGGACGAATATGCTATTAAAGTTCAGCCTGGTAGGCAGGTAGGAGGGCTGTAATTAGTTTTCAATGTAGATCGTCTGCTATAGTGTGTTATGTATGGCTGAGGGAGAGCTACACAAGTTGCACTGCAATAGTGTTTGTTTTGACTTTGTTCAGAAATGGGCAAACGCAACCCTGATTGGTCACCTGATCAGTGGGGAGGTCAGCGATTGGTCGTGGCGTAGTTCCGTCCAGGAAGAGGTTGAGTAGGGAGGCGTAGCAGAGAACAGCAGATTGGAGGAACCCTGGAGTTCTGCCTGTTCGGTCCTGGTCCTCTGGACTCAGCTGGAGAACCAGACTGCACACACACACTTACATGACATGCCTAGTAGGGTGTATTATGCAGTGCATCAGATATGCACTAGCTCAAATACTCCACAATTACAGTTTAATCCTTGTTTTCCGTCTTGGTCATATGTGGAGCTCTAGGTGACCTCTGAACTCTGACCTGTAAAAGGCCAGTGGCATCAGCCTGGTGTGTTCGTCTGAGGTAACCATGGCCACAGACTGGTACAGGCCTTGGTCTGGAATGAGAGAAGATTGTTGTTTTTAACACAACGTGTCAAATGCACGTTACAACTCCCAGGTTATTGTACATAGACACGTGGGGTTAGAATGCTGTTGACCAATCAAGACACAGCTTGTAGAGTGGAGTAGTTGATTGGCTACCTGGCCCAGGAGACTTGAAGAGCAGCAGCCAATCAGAGGAGGGGATGAGCAGGGACAGGATGTGAGGACACAGCTCTGCTCCAGTCTGGTGACGCTTCCCCTCCTGCACACGAGGGCTTATTTCTATTGGCTCAATTTGTTTATGTTTATATTTACTGGTTATATTGTAATCAGCTACTGCCATTAGGTTTAGTAAAATCATTTTCATTGGTTATAATGAATTGGTGTTATTCATTGGAAAAGCTCCCATAACCTCCATTTACCACAGCAACGCATCTGTGTGTATTCTGGGCTGGTGTCGTACCTGCGGTTGGAGGAGGCTGGAGAGGAGATCTGTCACACACAGGTACAGCAGGTATACCAGGACCTGGGGGAGGGAACGTTACTGCATTCAGAAAGTGCTTTACTCTAAGTGCTGTGGTGCATCCTCTTGCCTCTCATTCACACACTGACAGACGGAGCAGCTGTGTAACATGCTGGCCAATCACAAGCAACTCGGTGACCTCGGCGTCTGTTCAAGGACGCGTCGCCAGAAGGAGTCAAGGATCGACCAATCGGTGATCAGCATTTGCCCCTCTGAACCCTGGGAGCGCTCAGGGTGGAGGGAACACCCCTTCAACCCCCGCGACATGAAACCTCACCTGCCTCTCCTTCACATCCCGCAGCCAATCCACACGCGTCTGGGGGTTCTGGCCCCGCCCTGTCCACGCGGAGTGCAGGGTGGCCGCCAGCAACAGGGGTGGGGCTGCTGGTGCAGTGGCCACACCCTCCTTTGACCTGTAAATAAAGCATGGTTAAGATTTGTTAACAAGGAATTCTCTGCCTTCCAATCCAGGAGGTCTGTTCTCAGTTCTAGAGTGCTCTGCAGTGAAGTGCTCTGTTCTAGAGCGCTCTGCAGTGAAGTGCTCTGTTCTAGAGCGCTCTGCTGTGAAGTGCTCTGTTCTAGAGCGCTCTGCTGTGAAGTGCTCTGTTCTAGGGCACTCTGCCGAGAAGTGCTCTGTTCTAGAGCGCTCTGCAGTGAAGTGCTCTGTTCTAGAGCGCTCTGCTGTGAAGTGCTGTGTTCTAGAGCGCTCTGCTGTGAAGTGCTCTGTTCTAGAGTGCTCTGCTGTGAAGTGCTCTGTTCTAGAGCGCTCTGCTGTGAAGTGCTCTGTTCTAGAGCGCTCTGCTGTGAAGCGCTCTGTTCTAGGGCACTCTGCCGAGAAGTGCTCTGTTCTAGAGCGCTCTGCTGTGTGCATCACCTGGAGGCCCAGAGGTAGCAGGTCTGCAGCAGCTCCAGCTGCTCTGGTAGAGGATCTCCATTGGACAGTCTCCGCCACACACACTCCAGCACCACACGAAGACGGCCCCACCATCGCTGGCACACACACACACACACACACACACACACACACACACACACACACTCCTCGGTTAGATATAAAAGACAGAGGCTACAACCCAGGTAAACTCCAGCAGGTGTGGTGTGGACACAGGCCGTGTGTTCAAGCGGTGCATGAGTGAGGTGTTCAGCGTTGTACCACGGCAGAGACCAGGAACAGGGGGCAGAGGAGGCTGATCTGAGACCAGGCCTGGTTGACCTCTCTGGAAGGATGCTCACACCTCCCACTGGCAGTCAGCACACCCTGGGAGAGAGAGAGGAAGAGAGGTGGTGGGAGGAACAGACGCAGGCAAGACTTTCAGAGTTCTTGTACACTGACGGTGACTGTCACTAGTTGGTTTTGAGAAAACTCTGGCCACATGAAAGAGGAGGGAGCATACCTTGAAGAGGTGTGCTGTCAGGTGATAGGGCAGTACACCATCTGGGGAACACACCTGCCTCTATACACACACACACAGGCACACACACACACACATACAGAGGGGGGAAAAAACTGATTTCATCTTTGTAACTCACCTGGTCCAGGTTTACATGGTCTGTAAAGACAGTCTCACCTGGTCCAAGTGGACATGGTCTGTAAGACAGTCTCACCTGGTACAGGTTGACATGCTCTGTAAAGACAGCCTCACCTGGTACAGGTGGACATGCACTGTAAAGACAGCCTCACCTGGTACAGGTTGACATGCTCTGTAAAGACAGTCTCACCTGGTACAGGTTGACATGGTCGATAAGAGCCTGACAGTCCAGAGCTGTCCTTCCTGCTTCAGTCCTAACTGTGAGTAACATCACAGCAGGGAGGGACAGTAGGACCCTGTCACACACAAACACAGCAGGCATGACCAGACATGTCAAGCAGAAGGCTAGACAGGAGAGGAGTAGTATCCTAGGCTACCTGTTCCAGGCTTGGACCGTCTGCTGCCGGCTCAGCTGACTGCTGATTGGCTGGGGCGCAGGGGTCAAAGGGCATCTCTGAGACAGTGCATCCAAAAGGAAGTGACCTGTCGGAACCCTGGCACCCGGAGACTGACCGGTCAGCTCCAGCTCATACATAACCTCCTACGCACGCACACACACACACGCGCGCGCGCGCACACACACACACACACCATTAAGCACACATCAAAACCATAAATAGGGTTGAATAACAGCAGGAGATGAGACAGAGCACCTGGAGGATGCAGAGCAGGTCTGGGAGGCAGGTTCCTGTGGTGGAGGGCCACTGAGCGAGGGGCCCCTGAGCGAGGGGCCCCTGAGCGGGGGGCCCCGGAGCAGCGTGACTCTGCAGGGAGCAGGTGTGCAGGTCCAGGATGGCGTTGAGGATGTGTGAGCAGAGCCTCCTCTGGTCTCCTCCACAGCCTCCCTGATCGACACCACATGGCAGGTACAGCTGCATGCACGCCCACTGATGGTACTCCTGCCTGTCACACACACACACACACACACACACACACACACGAAACAATGAAAACGCAGACGTGGAATGTGCGTGCGTGTGTTCTACATTGAAGACGTAGTCTGTTACCTGTCTGTGTCAGACAGAGCATCTTCACTCCTCTGCACTCTAAGCTCAGCAGCCAGCCACTCTGTAAAAGACACCTGTGCAGCAGAACAACCACACGTTAGAACACTTCTGACTCCTGCTAAGCTCTCTCGAAGCCTTTGTCTGAGGTCAGACCTGGCATTGTGGGAGTTGTAGTGTACGCCGGAAGGCAGCGTGGCTCCACAGAGCCAGGACAGACGTCCTCCAGGGGGCGCTGCTGTCAGTCAGACTGCTCCAGTGCTCTCGCTCCTGCCCCTCGGGCCACAAGCCCTCCGCGCCCGTCCCCGACTGCCTCACGTCACCCCCCGCGGTGACGGGATCGTCCCGCACCTCCGGCAGAAGTCTTGGGACCAGATACAGCAGCTGCAGGGAGACACCCACAAAAAGCACGTCTTAGTTCCCAATGCAAAGAAACCCTCATGGTCACAGTGGGAGGACACCAGGACGGCTGTACCTTCTTGCACAGCCAGGCTGGGGTGAACAGCAGCTGGTCCGGCTGGGAGTCTCCTCTACAGAGGCCGTAGCTCACGGCTGCCACGCTGAAGCTGGGGGGGGGGGAACAATCGTCACCGCGGAGACATCAGACAACATGAGGGCCCCCCTCCCCCCTCCGCGAGTTAGAGAGGCAGCAGCCTCGACGGCGGTGGTCTCACCGGACGCAGAAGAGCATGGCGGCGTGCGTGGCGCAGGACAGGGCGGAGCCGAGCGCCTCGGAGAGCGGCAGCGGGCTGGGAAGCACAGCCGGACACAGCTGGACCAGAGGGCAGTGGGACTGGCTCGCGTGGAGGTGCGAAACAAATGCCCCCAGGCCGAGAAGATGAGCTGCACTCAATGATGGACCCTGTGGAGAGAGTTGGGGGGGAACACTGATGAGAGAGAGACAGACAGAGAGAGAGAGAGAGAGAGAGAGAGAGAGAGAGAGAGAGAGAAAGAGAGAGAGAGAGGGAGACATAGAAAGAGAGAGAGACAGACAGAGAGAGAGATATAGAAAGAGAGACAGACAGACAGACAGACAGACATAGAAAGAGAGAGATAAAAAGAGAGAGAATCACCCAGCCAAACCGGCCGGCAGACAGACAGATATGTACCTGGTTGGCCAGCAGGTCCCAGAGACGGTGCAGCAGGGTGGAGAGCAGCTGGCTGTGCCCCAGCAGGGTGCTCACAAACTGGGACGCCCACCGGCTCTGCCTGGGGTAAGAGAGAACGGAGGTCTGCTGAGCGGAAACATGACAACAGACAGACAGAGGGGTCTAATGACGGGGGTCATCGTGTGTCACGCTGACCTCACCTGTTTGGAGGGTTCAGTCTGCTGGCATCCAGAAGACACTGGCAGAAGCTCCTCAGAACCAGGTTGACAACCTGCGAAACACCATGGCTGAGTTACTGCAGGGCAGGAATGTGGTCAGGACAGGAATGTGGTCAGGACAGGAATGTGGTCAGGACAGGAATGTGGTCAGAACAGGAACGTGGTCAGGACAGGAACGTGGTCAGGACAGAAATGTGGTCAGGACAGAAATGTGGTCAGGACAGTAACGTGATCAGAACAGGAATGTGGTCAGGACAGGTAACATGTCAGAGGTGAGACAGGATTCCAGGAAAAGGGGCGGAGCCTCGCTGTCCTACTTTGACGTGTAGTTCCGGAGGTGCGAGGGCGTCGTCTGTGTAGAGCTTGACGACGGTCTGGCCAATCATAGCGTCCTCACGGCCTGGGTAGATGACACCCAGGGTATGTGATATCCTGGAAAGCTGGGAGGACAGCTCTGGCAGGAGAGGACAAGAGAAGCAGGTTCAGTCACTCGTGTGCCTGTGTGTGTGTGTGTGTGCCTGTGTATGTGCCTGTGTGTGTGTGAGTGTACCTGTGTGTGTGTGTGTGTGTGTGTGTGTGTGTGTGTGTGTGTGCCTGTGTATGTGCTTGTGTATGTGTGCCTGTGTGTGTGTGCCTGTGTATGTGCCTGTGTGTGTGTGTGTATGTGTGCCTGTGTGTGTGTATGCCTGTGTGTGTGCCTATGTGTGTGCGTGTGCCTGAGGGTGTGCCTGTGCATGTGTGTGTGCCTGTGTGTGTGCATGTGCGTGTGCCTGTGTACTAACCTCCATGGTCCCCCTGTGTCACCAAGCCTCTGAACTCCTGCAGCTGAGACTTCAACACCTCCAGAGGGTCGTCATCCTCCTGCACACACGCTCCTCCTGACCGCACACACACAGGCACACGCACGCACACACACCGGCGCACACACAAAGGCACACATACACGCACAAAGTCACCATCTGCCGGCCCAAGTACGTCTCGGATACTCTCCCATCAACCGGGTAGCTGTATGTAGGGAGGACCAGGTCTGCTGTGTAACCCTGGGTTCATACCTACCATCCTGCTGTCTCTGTCTCTCTCGCTGACAATCCTGGACGTAGGAGGAGTACTGAGCAGGTGGAATCTTCTCTGCTCTACACACACACACACACACACACACACACACACACACACACACATCAGTGGTGCCTTCTGCCCACACTGTGGCTGGATCAAACAGAGACGTGATGGTAACGCTGTGATGTGGCCAAGGGAACTCACTTTCTCAGCGCTTCTATGAACCTCATCTGGGCGTCTACTTTCACGGGCAGCTGGGGGAGACAGAGAGAGGGGGAGCGAGAGACCTTTAGAGCAACACGTGAGGGAGGCTTCGTTCTACTAACCGCTCAGGTGAGGCGAGGGAACTCACCAGGCGAGGGGTCAGGAGAGCTGGGAGGAATCGAGTGAGGAAGTAGGGCCTCCGGAAGATACTGGAGAACAGGAAGAGAGGAGGGAGAGTGATGAGGAGGGTCTAGAACTGGGGGGCTGAACACACCCAGCAATGGTCCTGACTGAGAGGTGAACACACCCAGCTATGGTCCTGACTGAGAGGTGAACACACCCAGCTATGGTTCTGACTGAGAGGTGAACACACCCAGCTATGGTCCTGACTGAGAGGTGAACACACCCAGCTATGGTCCTGACTGAGAGGTGAACACACCCAGCTATGGTCCTGACTGAGGAGTGAACACACCCAGCTATGGTCCTGACTGAGGGCTGAACACACCCAGCTATGGTCCAGTACCTTGCTTCCATGACAGTGGCAGAGATCCTCCCTGTGCTTTCGTACAGAGACACAGCCTTCTCCACATCCTGACTGGCCTGGCACTGGGGCTGGAGGTGCACACAGTATAAACACATGTTACAGATAGGAGACAGTGTTACAGATAGGAGACAGTGTTACAGCTAGGAGACAGTGTTACAGCTAGGAGACAGTGTTACAGCTAGGAGACAGTGTTACAGATAGGAGACAGTGTTACAGCTAGGAGACATTGTTACAGCTAGGAGACAGTGTTACAGCTAGGAGACAGTGTTACAGATAGGAGACAGTGTTACAGCTAGGAGACAATGTTACAGCTAGGAGACAGTGTTACTACCTGAACTGGTATTGCTGCCCCAGAGACATCCTCATAAAGACCCATGTCTTCCAGCGAGACCTGCAACACATGCAAAAAGCCCCCCCGCACACACACACATCCAAACCCACACACACACACAGCCAGGACAAAGTGTGTTACTGACTTAACCAAAGAGAACTACTCCCACAGGCCCCTCCAGACATGTTGCAGTACCTTAAGGTCAGCCAGTCTAGTCTTGGCCAGAGAGACATACTCCTTCAGCAGGCTGCGATGCTTCACTGCTACGTAGGGGGGGTGGAGGAGGTGGACCTGGGGGGGAGACCAGGACAACCATGACCACCAGGAAGAAGGAGACCACCTGTCATCCGAGTCTGGGGGGGAAGGTGTGGGGGGTGAGCTTACCTTCAGGTACTGTGGGGGGTCAAAGGGTACCAAGTCCGACAAGAACTTGAGCAGGAACACCAAGGACTTTTTACTGTTGCCGTGACAACCGTTGGCCCCCCCAAACGACATCTGTGGCGACAGGACGGAAGGCCGGTGAGGGAGGAGACCTGTCTTAGAGCAACGTGTCTCTAGCAGCTTCGTCTCACCGGGCATAGCGAGGGCCCGGCCAGCGGACTCACCTTGAACCAGTGGCTGTACGAAGGGAAGACGCCTGGGCCCTCTAGCGCCCCCTGGCGGGCCAGCAGGAAGGCAGTTATCATGCTCTCTAGGTTGTAGCCCTCAAACGCAGACTTTAACAGTTTGGACAGCAGCTCTGGGGGAGGATAGAAGGATGTCTGTCTGCGTACCTGTCCATGACAGAGGGCTTGCTTGTGTGTGTGTGTGTGTGTGTGTGTGTGTACCTTGGAGGCTGGACTGGGTGTCTGGGTTGAAGACCAGCAGAGTGGACAGGAAGCAGAGCACATGCTGCCAGTTGACTTCCTGTGTCTCTAGCACTTCCTGGAGGTGAGAGAGGAGCTCGCCCACGCTGGATATCACCGCCAGCTACACACACACACACACACACAGTTTTACTCAGCTACAGAAAAAAACAGTTATCATAAAAAATGTTTACTGGTTTTACAGCTAAATACGCTTTGATATAAGTCTTAGGAACAGGCCTGATCAATCAACAGCAGGAAAACAACAGCAGGTGAACATATTTCACCTGAGCGCTTACACAGTCTTTACACTGTCTTGAAGAAAAGTTCTCAAGGACATGAATGCCACAGGCTAAAGTCAGTCACATTCTGATGTGGTATTCAGAGTGTGACCTATACCTAGTACAGGGAGAGAGACAGAGACAAAGAGAGAGAGAGACAGAGAGAGAGCAAGACAGAGAGCGAAAGAAAAAGAGAGACAGAGAGAGACAGAGGAGGAGAGAGAGAACAAGAGAGAGAGAGACAGAGAACAAGAGAGAGAGACAGAGAGCAAGAGAGAGAGAGAAAGACAAAGAGCGACAGAGAGACAGAGAGACAGAGAGGAGCAGAGAACCTTCTGGAACAGCGTGGTGAGTAAACGGCTGCTGTGAGAGAAACTCCACCCACTCTGCATGGCCACGGCGTCTGACACTGCCAAGGAGACAAGAGACACAGAGAGACAGGAGACCGTTTAGACGCAGCGCTGTTGACCGCTCGCCATGCTGCCGCTGACCCCTCTGGCCGTGCCTGGCTGGAGTAGCGAGCGAGCGAGCAGGCAGCGCCAGATGAGGGTACCTGTGAGGCGAGGGTACCTGTGAGGCGAGGCCTGTAGGTGAGCGTGTGCGTGAGAGCGTGCGTGAAGAAACGGCGGAGGGCACCCGGCGACACCGACTCTCCGCACAAGGACGCGTCGAACGTCTTCACCCTGAGTGGAGGACCAAGGGAGAGAGACACGCAGAGAAAGAGACAGGGAGAGACAAGGAGGGGGAGAGAGACAGGGAGAGACACAGGGAGGGAGGGAGACAGGGAGAGAGACAGGGAGAGGGAGAGAAATAGGGAGAGAGCGAGAGGAGAGAGAAAGAGGGAGAAAGCGAGAGAGACAGAGAGAGGAGAGACAGGGAGAGAGGAGAGAGCGAGAGAGACAGAGAGAGACAGGGAGAGAGAGAGAGAGACAGGGAGAGAGGAGAGTGGAGAGAAAAGAGAGGAAGATTACAGCGTGGACTTATTCATCTATCAGCTACATTGGCTTTCTTGCTTCCTTCTCTGCCTTGAGTTCTGGCTGATTCCTACCCCCCCCCCCCCCAAGTCATCTTTATGGCAGAGGCATTCTTCAGTTGTACAGTAGAAAGTTCTGATAACTAGATCGTATAGGCCTGTCCTGCTCACCAGAGCTCAGCTGCAGCGTCACTGTGCTGCAGTCCTGAGGCATCCAGCACCCCTGCAAGACAAGGAAACCCAGTAACATCCACACATACAGACATGGAGGATAACTTTAGACCAGTCGGATGAGTTGACGGGTATTAGATTTGATTTCAAATCAACAGGTCTGGGTCTGTCTGGCTTCAGGTCTGTGTCCAGGTCTTAGTCCAGGTCTGGGTCCAGGGTCCAGGGGATGAGGACTCACAGCTGAGCTGCTGGTCCAGGAGAGAGCTACAGAGCTGGAGGACGTTCCTGTCCTGCCCTGCTGGCTCCTGGGTCTCTGGGAACCCCGCCTTCACCAGCACCATCGCCGCCACTGAAACACCAGCACCCTCTGAGCACAATGGAAACTCTCCCCGCGTGGCTTGTCAATATATACACTCTGAAGGCCTGTCCATGTACACTTGACTTTACAAGTGAACTTCTAAAGGGATCTTACAAGTGAGAACCTTGCGGCGGATCTCTCGGTCTTCCTCCTCGTCCTCCTCAGAGCCTGTCCCTCCACACACAGCCCTGAGCTCGGCTCCCAGCCAGGAACACACTGCAGGCTCACTACAGAACAATACATATGATATCATATATATGATATCATATGATATCATATATATGATATATATATATATATATATGATATCATATATATACATATATGATATTATATATATGTATATACTACAACTACTAGCTGCAGTAGTGGCATCTTAATTCAAATCATAAAGAATATTTGAATGTTTTTTGGGGTAGAAGGTGTCTACCTCTCTAGGATGGACTCCAGGGTTAGAATGTTGAGAACGTGGAGGTGGTACAGCACTTCTAAGCTGACCTGCTTCTACGAAAAACACAAAGGCAGCACGCGTCAGGGCTCACGTGACTAACGTGGTTATGTGAGCTCAGTCACAACCCCGCCAGCACGACTCCCTCGCTCACCTGGTCTCTCCAGTACTCCTGCCAGAGGACCCGGGGGCAGAGCGCTCCGAGAGAGAGCAGCTGCTGGGTTGACTGGAGCAGCGCGCACAATTGTCGCTGGAGGCAGAAAGGTGGAATGAGGGGGGGGGAGACAGAGGGGACAGAGGGGACGGGGGGG
>BROE01000003.1:3782705-3795919 GCA_036571765.1 Plecoglossus altivelis
GGGGGGGCAGGTGGGGGGGGGACGACGACACACAGAGGGAAGAGAAGTTGAGACCTCCCTCTCTCTTCACAGGAAGGCCTGCAGCTTCCAGGAGGGGAGCCCCTGGCACTCACCCGCTGGGTCCTGTTCAACAGAGCCTGCTTGCTCTCTCCTTCTGGGGTGCTGGAGGTCAGTTGCTGCACTCTATCCAGCACCATCCTCACTGACAGGACAGTGACTGGTACGCCTAGCTCCGCGGCCTGGCGGTGCAGCTCACGCACTAGCAACACGTGCACACAGACGCATACGCGTTGATACAAGCACACAAACACACATGGGATAACCATTTAACACACTCACTCCACGTGGATTCAAAGAATTATGATACATCTGATGGGTCTGCTCATTTAAACCAGGGTTGTTTACAGTGGACACACCCAGTAGTGAAGCCCCAATGTGGGGTGTGGGACCGCCACTGACAGACTCCTTCAGTCCCATCGTCTCCTGGTCCATCACATTGCATGGTTGAGGGTTCTGGAGAAAGAACGAGAGAAAAGTGAGGTTACGTTAATGCGCCGCAAGCCCAACCGGACGCACCTCTGCCGCCGTCGGCTGAATGATACAGAGAGAGGTGGTTGATAGACGGTGGTCACTCACCCCCACCTCCAGGAGCAGGTTCGGGAGATTCTGGTGTTGGTTCAGCAGTTGGACTGCTGCCTTTTGGAGCTGTCGCGCGTCCTCCTGTCTTTGTCTCTTAGCAACCCGGCCAGCTGTTGGGAAACACAGCACAACGTCATCATCCACAGTACACCCGCTCTTAATACTGTAACTTTATTGGCTCACAGTCAGTGGACTGGGTCGGGATGAGAACGTGTAGGAAAACAGATAATGAGTGTCTTATCACATCGTTTATCAGAAAAAAATATTTAAAATGACACTGACTGGGTGTATTGAGTAGGTTCTGTATCTATTATAGTAAGCGAACTAGTGATTTAGCTATCTACAGTGCTGGTACGTAGGAAATAACTTTACAGAAAATGTCAACTTACAAAGAAGGGACGAGAGAGTCCTTTTCTGAGTAAAACATTGACTTGAAGCAGTTAGCGACATGATACTGTGTTGTATAATACAGGCATGTTATTGTACAAGTTTAAAATGGAATAGTAAAATGTTATCGTAAGGGAACGTTTACACAAATAACATCTAGCTAGTATTGTAGCAGGAGAGCCAAATGTAAACTTGCGTGCAGATTTCACGCGCTCTTCTTTCTGATTTGTCAGTTTTCCTTGTTGTGTCAATTCAATTAACTGGCCAAACAAAACTAAACCCTGAGTTGTAATTATTATGCCAAAAATAGGTCTATACCTGGTCTCTGCGCATCCTGTACAAATGATAAATCTATGTGATCTTGCTCACTCAAATAATAAACTGTTCATTTATTTAAAAGAGTCGTTTATTAATACACGTTTTTAAGAAGAGTATCTCGGTTTGTTAACATGGAGTTGGACGTTACGTAGGTTTCACAATACATTGTGGTTGTTTCTTTCATGTTATGATCAATTCTCATCGCCCCTAATTTACAATAACTGATCCGGAAACAGCACCAGAGTACGTTTTTCTAATTATAGCATGTCACAAACCAGAAAAGGTGCGTTACATAATCATTAAAGATCCATTTAAACAGCACAACTACACTGTCTCTACTATAAAACGGGACAAACAAATCAATACATAGCTAGACTTGCAAGGCCAAGCTAAAATTACTTTCCTTGCTCCCGCTCTCTCTCCCCCCCCTCTCTCCCTCCCTACTCTCTCCCCCCCTCCCTACTCTCTCCCCTCCCTCCCTCCCATCCCTTTCTCTCCCCTCTCTCCCTCCCTCTCTCTCCCCCCCCTCCCTTACTCTCTCTCTCCTTCGCTTCCTCTTCTCCCTTCCCTCTACCCTCTTTCTCCCCTCTTTTCCTTTCCTCTCTCTCTTTCCCTCTCTCGTAATGTCCCTCTCTCTCTTTCCCTACTCTCTCTCCCTCTCTCTCTTTCCCTCTCTCTTCTTTCCCTCTCTCTCTTCCCCACTCTCTCTCCCTCTCTCTCTTATTCCCCCTCTCTCATTCTCCCTCTCTCTCTTCCCCTCCTCTCTCTTCCCTCTCTCTCTCCCGGTGTCCGTTGGAGGGCCAGGTGTTTATGTTCACCCATCGATCCAATTTTGCAGTCGCAATTAGAGCCTCACAGTGTATCTCATGGGATGAGCAGCTATCGTTACACAGAAATCCCTCAACCTCTGTTGTGACCGATGTTCATCTAAAATGTTGTGTTTTCTAAAGACAAGTTTTAGTAAATCTGCCGGTTTTGGCATCCGAATCAGTCAGCGATGTGCAGTTTTCGCCAGCTCTTCCACGATACCATCACCAAGCAATAAAAGTAGGGCGCAATACCCACCCATCATCTCATCCTATTGACGTCTGCCTCTCCCTCCCTCTCTCTCCCCCCCCTCCCTTACTCTCTCTCTCCCTTCCTTCCTCTCTCCCTCCCTCTCACCCTCTTCGTCCCTCTCTCTTTCCCTCTCTCTCTTTCCCTCTCTCTTTTTCCCTCTCTCTCTTTCCCTCTCTCTCTTTCCCTCTCTCTCTTTCCCTCTCTCTCTTTCCCTCTCTCTCTTCCCCACTCTCTCTCCCTCTCTCTCTTTTTCCCCCTCTCTCTCTCCCTCTCTCTCTTCCCCTCTCTCTCTTCCCCTCTCTCTCTCCCTTGTCCGTCTGGGGCCAGGTGTTTATGTTCCCCATCGATCCACTGAAGGTAAATAGCACCAGCCAGTCGATTAGAGCTACAGTGTCACTCTCTGGGATGAGAGTGAGTGTCTACAGACGCCAGCAGAAATCCTCAACCTCTGTTGTGACGATGTTCTCACTGAGACGAACGCTGTTGTGTTTTCCTAAAACAAGTTTGTAAATCTGCGTTTTGGATCGATCGTGCGAGTGTGGCAGTTTGGGGACGTCAGACCCCAGCGCTTCCACGTCCGTCACCAAGCCCCCACATAAACAGCTCCAGCGCAGCAATACCCCCATCATCTCTCATTGACGTCGCTAAATGCATTTGTTGTGTTGGAAATCTCTTAATGTGTAAAACATTCATGTCGAAGCGGAAAGGCCAGGTCAAAGTCACACTGGAGCCTGCAAGCAGCATGGAGTCCCTTCAGAATTCTGACGTAACCGGTTCCTGGGGATTCCGTACTCCCAAGTATTTCTGGGAATTCTCAGCCAACACTGCGGCAGAAGACAAAAGGAGAGCAAGGACCTCATTCATATTTAATCCCATCTGTTTCATGAATATTTTAGGAACCCTCCTATTGTGTCACCTAAATCGCAGCACTGAAAGTGAAAACAACATTGCAGATGCTGCCACTCGTTAACCGGGAAGCCCTCACCTGTCAACCTCTAAAGCTTAGTGAACGCCCTCCCCCCCGCCCCTGCCCCCCGTCCCCCCCGCCCCCCATCCCCCCCGTCCCCTTCACCAGGACCCAAAGTCTCACTCCTGCTTCAGGGCAGCCAATGACACTGTCTCTGCATGATCCTCTTTTCTTTTCGCGCTGCAGAAACCGTTCGGACCCCAGGTAGTGTTAGGATGCAGGGGTCTCTGGAGTAGAGAGAGAGTCTGTGTGTCAAGAGGCAAGAGGGCGTGGTCTGGTTTTACTCTGGAAATCCTGCTGTCCAGAGCATCGACGTGCCTTCAAAATGATCAAATATAATCCATAAGTTATGGGAGTGTGTGTGTGTGTGTGTGTGTATGTGTGTGTGGGGGGGGGAGGCAGAGCAGCTTGATTCACTCTCTCCAAAACTGAACACAAGGAAAACGTTCCTGACGCCACACAGGGGCCCGAACCTTGAATAATGACTAAGCGTCTTACCAGCGAGTTGAGAAATCGTCTAATCGTTGGAGTTTCGTTCTTCTGGCCCTTTCGCTCTGCTCAGACACGGAGAGCAGAATGAAAGCACTTCCTGGACAGAGTGAATCCACGTGCACTCTGTCCTGACTAGCCTCTTCACCTGCTGTATTTCCTGCTAGTCATGACACTCTCTGACATGTGCTGGCACTGGCAAAGCTTTAACCCTTTTCGGTTCTGGACATAAAACATTTTTTTAAAACACGTTTGCACATGTTTGCATGGTAACCACATTCTCTGTCTCATTTTCACAATGGAAATGATGAACAACGCAAAGAGATGTGCTTGCCTGTCACCCTAAAGGGTAGTTTGACACACACACATGCAAATCCTAGAGCTCGGCATGTAAAATATGCAGCTGTTCTCCAACTTGTCTGCGTGTGACGCATGGCTGTGTTAGCGTCTGGTGGTCTGCGTTCTAGTTCAGACGCGTTCTTGGACACTTTCCAACGATGCTTTAACAAATGCTTTATTTTTTTTCCATTTCTCTTTGTATTCAAGTACGTGGATTCGTAGACAACCACTTTTGAATCCAGGAGACACAATCAGTAGCAATACTTTCCAGATACCATCAACTCCCGTTCAACAAATATTCTATTTTTTCCCCCCACCTTTCTTTAAATCATTGCCATTCCTACACATATACCTCTTGTAAACATGATACAAATCAATCATTTCAATTAGAAAAAAAATCTGGTAGAAAAATATCTTTTCTTTATAGGTATTTCTCTTCTTAATATTCTTATTTACAGTGAGTACCTCAGTACAATCTGATTGAAAAATAATGTAAAAGAAATGGAGGCGGGGGGAGGGAGGGAGGGGCGGGGGAGGGGGAGATAAAAGGCCTTTGGTTTCACGAAAGAATAAAAAGAAGAAAAACAAGAAAGTCCATTCACTGTCCTGTACAGTGTCGCTGTGATTGGTCTTGTCCCTCGACCGGCTCTGGTTGTGATTGGCTGCCCCCTTCGTTGAGGCCCGGTCTGTCCTCCTCAGAGCGCACGGTCAGTCGGTCAGAACAACTAATCGAGGGACTACAATCAAATACAGACCTAGGTCAAGTTTACAAATACTGTTGCAAGGACTTGGGGCGGGATCGTGCACGACACCAACCCAAATTCATGGAACAGGCACAGACTCTTACGTGGATGACGCCCCTCAGACAGTAGCAGTGTTGGTACTGACAGTATGGGCCAGTGCTACTGACAGTACCGGTCTCGTTTTTTTTTTGGGCCCCATGTCTGGTCAGGTGTCAGTCCTTGGGACTTCTGCCCTGCAGAACCTGCGATGTGCAAAGTGTCCGAGGACGATCAGGAGCATCTCCGTGGTGCTGCTGAGCGCCACGATGAACGGCGCCTGCGACGCAAAGTCCGCCTCGGCGCGGCGGAACGACAGCTGCATGACGGCTAGCGCCAGGAGGCTGTTCTGGACCCCGATCTCGATGCTGACCGTCTTCCTCTGCGGCACCGCCAAACCCGCCGCCTTGGCCATGAGCAGACCCAGCGCCAGCCCGAACACGGGCACCGTCACGCCGGCCGCGACGATCTGGGGCTTGACGTTGGCCAGGATGGACGCTCCCATCTGGTAGGCCATGAAGATGCCACCCACGATGAGCACAAAGCTGAAGGGGCGGATGAGGGCGAGCAGGACCCGGGTGAGACCAGGCAGGCGCAGCTTCACCAGCATGCCCAGGGAGATGGGGATGGCGATGAAGAGGAGGGTGCCCAGGATCTTGACGAAGGGCACGTGGAGGGCGGCGTGGACGCCCAGCAGGTGGCCGTACAGGGCGGACGACAGCGGCATGGCGGCCGCCGCCACCACCGTGGACACCAGCGTCATGGAGATGGCAAGCGTCACGTCGCCTCCCAGCAGCAGGCTGTAGAGGTACCCTCCGCCGCCACCGGGGGCCGAGCAGGTGATGACCAGGCCCAGCGAGAGGGCCTTGGGCAGGTAGGTGAGACGAGACAGGCTGTACGCGTACAGCGGCATGACGAGGAACTGGCCGGCCACACCCAGGAGCAGAGGTACAGGCCTCTTCAGAAGGCCCCGGAGAACCTCCACCTCCACCTTGCACCCGAAGGCACACTTGTTGATGAAGATCAACGGCAGCAAAGCAAACAACACGGGGTTTTCCGAAAAGTGGGACAGACCGCCCGACTGCAGGAGCCGAGCGGCCGGATCATCGCTTCCGGGCGCCACCCTGATAGAGTAATCTGTCCTTTCCTCGATCAGAACCGGCACCGAGTCCTGATCAAAGTCCAGAAGCTGAATAAGTAGCTGAGCTCGACCTGGTAAACCGGAGCGTATACTAATAATATAACTCTTTACTGGCCCAGCGTGTCCACTGTCGGTAACATTCAGGATAGAGAGAACCTCGGGGTCTAACGACCGGACTTTCACCGTCTGCTTCAAGCTCTCGCGACCCTTCCTGCTCGCGGCAGAGCTCCGGTATTGACTAGAGATTACAATCACGCCCTTAGTGTTTTCAGGAAACTCAAATTCCTGCGAAGACCCGTCCCCGATTTCTATATACCTTCTGCTGCTGTCGGCCGTCACGTTTGTGTTGTTGTTGCTGTTCGTTAGGGACCTGCCCGCCGTCGACTGGTCTGCTTCTCCGGTAATAAGAAAGAGACAACAGAATGCAAATAGCTTCCTCATCGTTTTGACGGACAGGGGGCAGAGGGGCGCCGCATATACACGCTTCTCCACCGCCTGCGACCTCCCCAACTGGTCTATACCGCCGCCCTGTATGTGATTCAACTTCTCATATCCCCAGATATAGTATCTGCGTCGGCAGCCGGGTCCACGTTCCGTTTGGTTCCCATTTCTCTCCGTTTATACCGGAACTTAAACATCACCCCACCCAGCCGGAATAGAGCGCTTCAGTCCCCTACAAATAAGGACCGTCATATTTATGGCCTATCTTCTTTTTTTTAGACGACTCACGATTTCGTCGGAGACGCCGAGGAAAAAATGTCTGCCTTAGTAAACCGTCGCCTCCTTTTACCCAGTTTAATTGTCTATACGCTTGATGGCAGCTGTCAACATCACGATCGCAGTCTCTCCTGCTTGCTTCCCCCCTCTGACTCTCTAAACCCCCCTCTAATCCAATCACAGCAAGGCAGAGCGTTAACTCTCTACGTCCCGCGCCAAATAAGCACCAACGTCATGTGCGAAAAATCTATTTGAGGGGGTGGTCTTCCTCGCGGGGGCTGCGTTTCTCGTGTTATGGGCCATTGCAGGGAACACCTCGGTCTAGTTTTCATGGGGGACCCATTGGCTAAGAAAAATATGCAGGCCGTCATGCTGACTAACGCAAAATGGTTGACGATGAATAAAAATGTGAGGGGAAACGCCATGAAAATGATAGCGGTGCAGCAACAGTACGGATTGAGATTGGAGGAGGAATGCAGTAGCGTTCAAATTCTGCCCTCGAAAGCTTCGCATTTGTGGCTTGTGTAACAAAATTGCACAAGACTCTTGAGCAAGAATCCCTGCTTTGTTTGTGCGAGTGAGAAGGGGGGGGATAAGGAGAGAGAACACCTGGTTTCAATGTTTGCGTGGGTTGTTCGACAGAGGGTCTGGAAATGCTTATTTGTCCCAGCGCTTGTTTGATGTCTGGCTGGGTACTCACACAACACACCACTTAAAATGAGTCTTTAAAAAAAAGCATAGCATTAACATAAACAGTTACTTTAACTTCGGTCGTGTCTCTACAGGGACAAAACGATTTCAGCAAACGTGGCTGTTTGTCAGAGGATCTGTTTCCACAACGGGCTGCATAGTCAAGGATTTAACCGAACACAAATTGCACTTGTTAACTGTATCCCGTTTCACATTTCTGTCGTGTTGTACACAACACAATCGTGAAACTTGAACTGCCATTTGTAGATAGGCGAGGCCCGTTTTCTCAGCAGATTGAGGCCATATCAGTCCATGAGATAGCCGTAAAGGTAGCATGTGATTTGCTTTGTTAAAGGTCGAGGGTTCCTATTTCAGTCAACTTCCCCCAGCAAGAGACCTAAGTTCAGCTCGCTGTTATCTTTTGAGCTGCGTTCTCCGATTCCTGCCAAGACTTAGTCTAACGGCCTCCGTGCTTCACGGGACTTGATGTTCTGTGTGAAAACACACCTGCGTGTGATATTTAACAAACTAACAGTTTATAAGACCTAGGAGGGTTGGGCTGGTGGGTGAATTCATTATCACTCCAGACAGAACAGAAAACAATGTTGTCACGTACAAACGAAAACCGTAATTTATGCAAAAATCAGTGAGTGGACTAGCTAGTAACTAGTGTTGGCACAGCAATACATTGTTTCACTGCAGTGACATGCCTCATTGCATATGTTAGTAAAAAATGTATTTTTCTTCAGTAATATGAGATGTTGTATCTTGGAAGAATCTACTTGTGGAGGTGAAGACGGAGAAGCTGAACGGTAACCAAGCCCACATAAGGAGGTGCTGGTGGCTGCATGTGCGTGCAGTGAAACCACCAGCCAAAGGATTGTAGAGCCACATAGTGAAATCTGCCTGGAAACACCACGTTAAACACGTGAATCAGCAGGAGGCTGTGAAAACAAGCACAGCAGAGGCAAACATTTATAGCAGAGGGCTTTTATTTTGACAAGAAAAATATACAAAAACAAAAGCGTTGAAAGGTTTTTCATGACAGAGTAGAAATTACCCTCCCCATAGCACATGAAAGAACGGAAACCATACACTGAGGCGATGTAAGCTGACCCTACACACAGGTCTAGAACCAGCTTCCACTGGGGAAATCACGTTTATCCAGTGGATCAAACTGATCCCAGACCAGTCTCCAGGAGTGTTAGTCCAACATCACCATAACTTGGGCTGACTGTTGGGGACCCTCCCTGTCCTTTCATGATGTGTGTGTGTGTGTGTGTGTGTGTGTGTGTGTGTGTGTGTGTGTGTGTGTGTGTGTGTGTGTGTGCGTGTGTGTGTGTGTGGCACAGACAGGGAGGAAAATAGACATCCTAGTTTCTGTAGCAACATGTCATTATCTGTGTGGATATGCAAGAGCCCATGATTTCTGCTCTCCTACAGCTGGATCTGACTCAGGCACTAAGTAGAGCACCCAGGCAAACACCTGTATCCAAGTAAGGCGTCCATGTTCAACAGCAAACCCACACAGGAAGCGGGAAGACAATACAAACAACAGGCTTTAAAACCAACCAATAATAACGAGAACAAACATGCTTCAGAGAAGAAGAAGAAAAAAACCCCTGCGTGCTCTCGAGAAATGTATCCTTCGTGAGTGAGGCTCGGACCATCACCTATCAAAAGAAGGAACGTCGACTGGTTTCTAAAACGACTGAATGAGGGGAGGCGACGACAGGGGGTCTTGTGATTCGGAGCGGTGACGACCGTGTCTGCTTAGTGTTGTTCCCCGGGTACTACAGGGCAAGAGGGTGTTTCGCCACCACAGATTGACAAGGCTCCAGTCCTATCACGCCTCCCGCTGCATCCCTTCCCCTGGCTACAGCCAATCATCTCCATCCGAGCAGACAAGTCATTCCTATCCAAAACCCAAACACCCCCACAATGTCCAGGGAACAGACTCCCAAATGTATCTATTTAACCATTATACATTATTATACATTCTTTAAAACACATTTTTTCCCTCCCCTTTTTATACGAGGAAAAAGATACGAGCCAACAGTCCTGGATTAAAAGACAGAGAGACTACACGGCACAAATGGGGGAACGGAAGGGGGAAACGACTGGTGGTTGTGGAACAGAGTCGTAGATGGGGTTGGAAAGGGGGGTAGAGAGACAATCGTGGGCGGAGACCAAAAAAGAAAGGAGGGGATCAATAGAAAGAGAGAGGGAGAGACAGATACACAAGCACTCTCAGGTGTTATATCCAGGGCGGCTGTGTGTGTGTGTGTGAGTGTGTGTGTGTGTGTGTGAGTGTGACTGAGCGAGAGAGAGAGAGAGAGAGAAGAGAGAGAGAGATAGAGAGTGTGTGTGTGTGTGGTATAAATAGACTTGGGGATGGAAATCAATATCCTCATTAAGTCCTCACTGTATAAACTGTTCAACAGAACCACACCGCTCCCGCCTCCAGTCTCCCCTGTAGCTGTCAGCCGGCCAGCCCATCCTCCAGGGACAACGCCGTGGGGTTCAGTTCCTCAACGCAGCCAGCCTGCAAACGGAGAGCCATTGTTAAAAGCGGGAGACGCGCAGGCCTGCTCCTGCTTCCTGGATCATCCATGCTTAGCGGTCAACCAGGAAGCAGGTGTCAGGAAGCCACTCAGCCACATCCTGTCATGTGACTGCACAGTTGTGGACCTTATACCTACTATGTGATTTATTGATCCTGTGTGTCAAATAGCAATGCTGATACACAACTCCTAAAACGAGCACCAAAGACAAGCAACTTACTCAAGAATCAGCTTGAAAACGTCATGCGCCAGTTCTAACAGCCACCACTCATCAATGTATATCTTCATCAAGATTCCTGTTTATGTGACCTGGTAGCAGTTTGGGTCATTAGTGATTCAGGGTGGATGAGGGCCTTCACCTGCGTGAGAGCTGGTCCTCCTTGTCCTGGGCCCTGGAGGAGGAGGAGGCCTCCCCGATGGACGAGGCCCCGGCCGGCAGCTGGCTGAGCTGATCCATCACCTCCAGACCGCTTTCCTCCGCTATCTGGACGATGAGGTCGTCCACCTGGTCCTGGGGCGTGGTCAGCGTGGTCGCCGAGCTCATCGAGTCCTCCATCACCTGGAGAAGCAGTGATCATGGAATTACTGATCACAATGGGTATATACTGTACAGGACACATATAGACATATATAGACATATATAGACATATATACTGACCACAATGGGTATATACTGTACAGGACACATATAGACATATATAGACATATATAGACATATATAGACATATATAGACATATATAGACATATATAGACATATCTCTCTCTCTGTCTCTCTCTCTGTCTCTCTCTCTGTCTCTCTCTCTGTCTCTCTCTCTGTCTCTCTCTCTGTCTCTCTCTCTCTGTCTCTCTCTCTCTCTGTCTCTCTCTGTCTCTCTCTCTCTCTGTCTCTCTCTCTCTCTGTCTCTCTCTCTCTATATATATATAGATATAAATATCTATATATCTATATATCTATATATATATTTAGTTCTCACACACATGGGTAAGCACCACAGACTCACCGAAGTGTGGACGTCCAGATTCTGGACCTGCGTCTCGAACTTGTCCATGACAGCAGAGACCTTCTGTAGGTCCATGGACCCCAGAGCTTTATCCAGGGCCTTGGTTACCTGAGCCATGTTCTTCGTCACCTAGCAGAGCAGGCAAACAGGACCACCGAGTTCAAAACAAACGTTATTCTTAGTCAATTATTCTTCCCACCCACTCCCACCACCATCCCACCCCAGAAGAGAAGCTCACGGATTTCATGGTGACCGCCGTCTGGACCTTGGAGGCCACGGCGTCGACGCGGGACGCCATGCGCAGCCAGTTGAGGCCCTCGTTCTTCTTGCGGATGGCATTTTCGGCGTACACCCTGGCACACTCTACGTTCTTCTGCTGGAGAGCCTGGGCATAGGAAAGATGGAGGTCATGATCAAACTACAGCTACTGTAACAAGTACAACATAAAAAAAGTCATATTTAGATTATTATTATACTTCGAACATATGGAAGCAGTGATGCGTTGTTTAACACTCCACTGCCCTCTACTGGTTGAAGTTGGACTAATTATACTTGATGTGTTCTGAGTGGTCTTCCCCTCAGCCCTCTCCCATTGCTCAGACTACATTAGCACCAGTATGACTCATGTCTTTAACAACGTGTTGGTTGAACAGTTAAGAATTGAACTTGGGAGCAGACGATATGAGTATTGATGTCATATGGACTGACACCGTCACACCCTGAACTCTCCTTTGAGTTTCCTCAGTTACTGTGCTAGTGTGCGCTAACACAACCGTATCACAAACTACACAAGTTTACAAGAGGGTTCCCTTCACTCACCTTTTTAACTTTGGCCTGTTCCGACTTGGAATCTTTTTCTGCTTTTTTGGCTAATTTCTCAAGCTGTTTGGCTGTGAACTGCGGAAGAGGAAAAACGTGGTTAGGTCAGATGCGTTCAATGGAAGTTCAATAGGATACATCCCGCTAACACGATACATCCCAGTTCACTCACCTTCAGTTGGAAGAGTGTGTCTGGAGAAAAACACAGAAAGAGAGACTCGAGTTATACGAAACTGAGGCCATGTCACACCCAACGACGACAAGCTGGGAGTACTTGCAAACCACTTAGACGTCAGACCTCAACACCGATCTATAGGTGTGGAAATACTGTAAGATTTATTATCAAAGCGAACTAAAAGTTCAATCCATTTTCTAGATTGTTGAGGCGGTATCAGAACTTAAATAAAGTTGCAAAAACACTAGCGAACGTCAGCTAACTGTAGTTAGCAATTACATTTGGTCAGTGGTAGCTTAGTTTCTACCCACATTTGATCACATTACTGAGAGCGTTACGACACCATTTTGAGTAAATTAGGTATTTATCCAGTAAATCAATTCAGAAACTGTCAACGCGTGGCTTGCGAGCTAAATAAGGCAAACCGACGACTCTCGCTAGCTATTTTCCGTGCCACAACCAGTGGGTATTAGCTACCATTTAGACACCATAGGCCCCTGTAAAGACAAACTAGATTAAACTGACTACTTATTCGAATACATGGCTGGTCACTTACCGTCCATATTTCCGTGTTGTTATATTACGCCAAATCAGATCAAATAGGTGTTTCCGACTGCCGTTGTGCCACTTATTATATTTGTTGATATTCCGTTCTTGTGATTCATTTCCTGGTTCTGAACAGTCACGTGATTGAGGTTCTCGGTGTTGAAGCTTGGTTGAAGTTCTCATGTGGCAACCATATTGAAGGTCACATGGTAAATGTTTCTCCTGAAAGGTTAACCCTACACGGTCGGCCTGTTTATGAGCTGAATTGAACACACCTTTATTATTTTGGGTTGTGTACCTGCCAATTTAAAAGTTAAAGAAGGATAAGCATTCAGAAGCACGCAAAATGGCCCTAGCCAAATCCAAAATGACAAAACAACATAATTGCCTGAATTTAAAACAACAGATCACACAAGTGATCTTGTGCAAAACCTAAACCTGTGAATCCTGGAGAGAGAGAGAGAGGGGGGGGGAGAGAGAGAGAGAGAGAGAGAGAGAGGAGGGGGGGCAGGGAGAGAGAAAGGGAGAGTGAGAGAAAGGGAGAGGGGGGGAGGGAGAAAGGAAGAGAGAGGGAGAGAGAGGG
>BROE01000003.1:3796446-3823739 GCA_036571765.1 Plecoglossus altivelis
AAGAGAGAGAGGCGAGAGGGGGAGGGAGAGGAAGGGAGAGAGAGGGAGGGAGGGAGAGGGAGGGAGGGAGGGGAGAGAAAATCAAACACAAGCAGGCGGAGATTAGTAGGTGGATTGGAGTGTACGTGAGTTCCTTATAGACAGGACAGGTGAATCACACCTTGGTCCCCACTCATGGAAATGTTTGGACTGTGCTGACTACAGTCTGATGGGGTCTGCAGCAAGCCAGCAAGCAGAAAAAGGTAAGCGGACAACACGTTGGGTTGTGAAAGTGTGGAAACAATGTTAACTGTACAGCCTTTACAATTTGTTGTTTCATTTTATTGTAAATGTTCACAATATGCACTCTAACTGTTATATGTATATTACTGGTAATGGTATGTATGGCAGGTAATGTATCAGTCTAGTTCCAGTCATTACTTTTAGTACTGTTAGTAATAACTGGAATTCAATTCGTTTTTAATATGTCTGTAATACATTAGTTAAAATGTATTGATTTTATCTGTGTATATATGATTCCACAGTATATGTGGAATTTGTGGAAGCTTTGACACTTTACTAGAGATGTAAGAAAACATTTGTGAAGTCAAGCACAAATCTGGGTAGTTTGACCAAATGTGTTCGACAAAAAGAACCAAACTTACACATCTCCTGTATTTTAAACTGTACGTGTAGTTCCAGGGCTTTGGTTTATAGTGTACGTTTAGTTCTCGTCAACTAAGCACATGAGGTAGCTTGAACACACTTTCGACTCAGTTAATCCGCATTGTTCCGCTGAACGAAGAGCTTGTCACTGGCCCTAACACTCTTATAGACATGAGCCCAATCCAATTTAAAGGTGCTTGCAATTACGTTTGAGGATATCTCATTTCCATTCACAGAGAAAATATTTTCTTGTAGCCTGCTTCACCGTCCGTGAGACCGTTGACACGATGAGTTCGCCTATCTAGGAACTTCCGAGGCTTTTTAGACGAGTAAACTTCAGGAATCCTTTCATTTGAAAGGGTTACGGCAACAACGTGTATCAATATAGTGCATCTCTTGTATTTTCTCATTGTGCTACTTAATCATATCCGTCACATTCTTGATACTGTACATGTGACAGACTCGACCTCCCACCTCCAACTCATTGATGATAAAAAGTAAAACTATTGATGCTCGACTAATAAACAACTACAAAAACATTCAACTGTTCAGTCTAATGATCCACCCACAATTGACCCCATCAAATAAATAATCTATAGTGTTTCTACCTCAGTGCCAGCCGCCCCACAACCAGACTCCAGCAGCGAGTCCTCGGTGGTGTGTGACTATACGCCCCAGCCACCAGCCATCTTTATCACTGCTCCTTCCAGGGAGGAACTGAATGTCCCCCCACCCACTATCACCATCGCAGAGGCGGCCAAAGAGAGGAGGCCCACGTCGGTACCCGTCGTTGTGGGACGCAAACCCATCAGTAGCAAGGCCTAGACGTCCGTGTCAAGGTGTGTTGTAACAGATGTTTCCCGTCTTTAAAGGTTTAGCTGATATATTTAGGTTTGCATCTAGGTAGGCTAACAGTATTCTTGGAGATACTGCTTCTGAAAAGTGACATTTAGGTGTAGTTCCTGCAATTAGGTCAGAGGTCATTATCAACCAGCCGATTGCCACGACAACTTGGGGCATTTATTGTATCTGGACTATGGTCTTCAATTAGATATTACTTGCTGCAATTGCTAACCCATTCCAATCACATATACCTAAAAGTACACATTTAAACATTTTAGGACTGAGATATTAAAATGTGATTATAATTAAGATGTCTATTGATTTAGGGCTTATCTAATGGGGTGGACCACTATGACTGAGTTTACGACGCTGCTTCTCAAACTCCGGGAAAACTCGTGGTTGTCCATCCAGTTGGCGACGAAAGATGTGTATTAGGCAAGACCGCCTTGTATTAAGTTAGCTAGCCTACCGTAGCTGAGAGAAGCGAAAACAGCATGTAAAGTTCGTTTGAATGTAGGGCTTGTAGTGGAATTACACATAGAGATGGACACCACCACGGGAGAATCAGAACCGGACCCTATCAAGCTCAAGTCAATCAAGAATAAAAGAACTTTCACTGTACCACAAAAAGACCGGGTGAGTAATCAAACAACAGTCAGCGAGTAATCACAACACATGGATCAAAACACACTGTCTAGCCAGCAGGCTATTACATAGGTTGCTGGCGGGTTGTCTCGGTCTGTTAGCAGCTACATGACCTATAGTAATCCAAGTGACGTGATACGTGTTGCGGTAGGCATTGTGATCTAGCGGAGCTAAACGATAGATTAGTAACTGCCTCATTAGTAAGCTTACTAACAAGTTGATGAGATTGCATTTAAGACAATCACACGTTTGACTATGGACGTCAGTAACTTGTAATGTCTCCAATTTGTGCAGTCTCACGAATGTGTATGCACCGGACTGGATTGTCCTCATTTGCTCCAACTGTCTATATGCTTTAGCTTGGTAACTGCAGAAGCGTGAAGGAATTTGAAAAGCTGAACCGAATTGGGGAAGGCACATATGGAATTGTGTGTAAGTTGATCTTCTGCAATTAAACTACTCGTATAAAGAGTGATGAATTATATAGAACAAACAACATATGTATTCATTTCTATTCCCCTGTTTACAGACAGGGCCCGTGATACAAGGTCAGATGAAATTGTGGCCCTGAAGAAGGTTCGAATGGACAAGGAGAAAGATGGTACTGTCTGTCTGACATTCTACCTGTCTATCTGATGTGCTGCCTGCCTGTCTGTCTGACATGATACCTGTCTGTCTGACATGCCACCTGTCTGTCTGACATGCCACCTGTCTGTCTGACATGCCGCCTGTCTGTCTGACATGCCGCCTGTCTGTCTGACATGCCACCTGTCTGTCTGACATGCTGCCTGTCTGTCTGACATGCTGCCTGTCTGTCTGACATGCTGCCTTGTGTCTGCAGGGATTCCAATCAGCAGTCTGAGGGAGATCACCCTGCTGTTGCGTTTGAGACACCCCAACATCGTGGAGCTGAAGGAGGTGGTGGTGGGCAGCCACTTGGAGAGGTACATGACAGACTACACACACAGTAAACACTCTCACCCAGTAGTATGCTACATAGTACACACTCTCACCCTGTAGTATGCTACATAGTACACACTCTCACCCTGTGGTATGCTACATAGTACACACTCTCACCCTGTAGTATGCTACATAGTACACACTCTCACCCTGTAGTATGCTACTCAGTACACACTCTAACCCTGTAGTATGCTACACAGTACACACTCTCATCCTGTGATATGCTACATAGTACACACACTCTCTGTTTGTCTCTCCAGCCTGTTCCTAGTGATGAGCTACTGTGAGCAAGACCTGGCCAGTCTCCTGGAGAACATGCAGACTCCCTTCTCCGAAGCCCAGGTAGGCTTGACTTTGCAGGACTGGTTGTAGGTGGTTGTCTTGTCTTGGTGTTTACTCTGCGTGACCAGCGACCCGCCTTCCTTCCCTTCCCCAGGTGAAGTGTATCGTCCTACAGCTGCTGAGAGGCCTAGACTATCTTCACCTCAACTTCATCCTTCACCGGTCAGTAACATGGGATTACGGGACATCAGTGGCTCCATCACGATGGCCTGGTCTGTGATGGCCATCGGTATTTAGAGAAGATAAGATGCGGTTCTTTGAAGCATTACTACGATACCAGTAATGATCCTAAGGCACTTGGTGGAGCCGTGCGCGCGTGTCCAGTCAGATTAACACTTTGAATAATTGTGCTTTTCTCAGTGACCTGAAGGTGTCCAATCTCCTAATGACAGACAAGGGCTGCGTGAAGATAGGTGAGTTCTCATCATCGTTATCGTTGTCGTCTTCCACTGCTCTGATTTAAGTGGATTCCATTTCGTTCGAAATAGGCTTGTTGTGGTAGTCTAGGAGGAGTAGTTTGCATTTGAAGATCTGCCTCCTTGGTCTAAGAAGCATTATCGTCTTGAGAGTTAAGGTGCAGGTAGTTGGAAAACTAAAGCCTGTCTGACCACGGCTTGGCTGCGGTTTCTAGCCACAAGGCTGCCAGGTAAACCTACTGTCAGGACAGGGCGTGCAAGGCATTAACCAGGGTTAGATCTCAGTGGGACCGTTTTTGGAGAGGCACTTGTTTGTCAGCCAGACTGTTTGGGACTTAAGGAAGCCACCGTGAGCCGGTTTGTACGTGATGTCAAGGCGGCAGCGTGAGAGGGACATGGTCTTGGTTTTGTGCGGGTCCAACTAATAGCACCCCCCCTCGTCCCCCCGCAGCGGACTTCGGCTTGGCCCGCGTATACGGTATCCCCCTCCAACCCATGACCCCCAAGGTGGTCACCTTGTGGTGAGTGTCCCCCCCCCCAATCCTCCCAGCTAGCATGTTAGCCACTCGGCCGGTCTCTCTCACTCCTAATCCGCTGCCCCCCTCCCGCCAGGTACAGAGCTCCAGAAGTCCTCCTGGGGACTAAGACCCAGACCACTGCTCTGGACATGTGGTAAGAAACCAGCGTTTAAACACGGTTTTTCTGTTCCACGCTGTTATAATCCAGAGTTCAATTATGAACGTGGGCGTGTTTTTATGAACCATAAACCACCAGGGCATTCCTGCGTATAAACACAGCTGGTGTGATGGTCGTGTTCAAAGAGTGTGTATGCGATGTTGCCGTGTTCAGTGTGTTTGTGAAGGTACTGTGTGTGTACGTGTTGTGTTCAGACAGTGTGTATGTGATCTTGCTGTGCCTGTATGTGCTGTGTTCAATGTGTGTTTGTGAAGGTACTGTGTGTGTATGTGTTGTGTTCAGAGTGTGTATGCGATGTTGCCGTTTTCAGTGTGTTTGTGAAGGTACTGTGTGTGTACGTGTTGTGTTCAGACAGTGTGTATGTGATCGTGCTCTGCCTGTATGTGCCGTGTTCAATGTGTGTATGTGAAGGTACTGTGTTCAGACAGTGTTGACGTGATGGTTCTGTGTGTGTGTGCCGTGTTCAGACAGTGTTTGTGTGTGTGTGTGATGGTGTCGTGTTCAGACAGTGTGTATACGATGGTGCTGTGTTCAGTGTGTATGTGATGGTGCCGTGTTCAGTGTGTATGTGTGTGTGTGTGTGTGTTTCTCCTCAGGGCGGTGGGCTGCATCCTGGCAGAGCTCCTGGCCCACAAGCCCCTTCTTCCCGCCAGCTCAGAGATCCAACAAGTAGACCTCATCGTCCAGCTGCTGGGCACGCCCAATGAAAACATCTGGCCTGTAAGACCTGGCTGGCTTCACTTCCTTGTTTTCCTCCCTCCTATGTATCTCCAGTCTGCCTGTTCACTGGCCAGGGTGACTTTGTTTTGCCTACCCGTGCAGCCCTATGGAGCTCTAGCCCCTTCTGTTTGTCTAGGGCTTCTCTCGACTTCCTCTGGTGGGCCAGTACAGCTTACGAAAGCAGCCCTACAACAACCTGAAGAATAAGTTCACCTGGCTGTCCGACGCAGGTCTGCGCCTTCTCAACCAGCTCTTCATGTACAACCCCCAGCGCAGGTACCTCACCTGCGTTCACCCTCACGATTCAAGATTCAAACTTTATTGATCGTACTGTGTGGACACATCTACGATACGTCTCCTCCTCTGATGCGTGGTGTCTTCTAGGGCCACAGCTAAGGACTGCCTGGAAAGCTCCTACTTCAAGGAGAAACCTTTACGTAAGTTCAAGGTTCAGTGGTGGACGAGGGGGCAGAGGTCAAAAGTCGTCTATGGGGTTTTCCTGTGTAGTTTGTCTTTAGGATACGTCTCTAGGATACATCCTGTTAATGGATGATACCGTCCTTTTATCGTTCATTTCTGTACGGATGGTAGAAGGATGGTAGACTGTGTCTCCCAAGTCTTTCTCTCTGCTGTGTCTGTGCTGAAGTGTTTCTGCTGTGTCTGGGCTGTGCTGAAGTGTTTCTCTCTGCTGTGTCTGGGCTGTGCTGAAGTGTTTCTCTCTGCTGTGTCTGGGCTGTGCTGAAGTGTTTCTCTCTGCTGTGTCTGGCCTGTGCTGAAGTGTTTCTCTCTGCTGTGTCTGGGCTGTGCTGAAGTGTTTCTCTCTGCTGTGTCTGGCCTGTGCTGAAGTGTTTCCCTCTGCTGTGTCTGTGCTGAAGTGTTTCTCTCTGCTGTGTCTGGACTGTGCTGAAATGTTTCCCTTTGCTGTGTCTGGGCTGTGCTGAAGTGTTTCTCTCTGCTGTGTCTGGGCTGTGCTGAAGTGTTTCCCTCTGCTGTGTCTGGGCTGTGCTGAAATGTTTCCCTTTGCTGTGTCTGGGCTGTGCTGAAATGTTTCCCTTTGCTGTGTCTGGGCTGTGCTGAAATGTTTCCCTTTGCTGTGTCTGGGCTGTGCTGAAATGTTTCCCTTTGCTGTGTCTGGGCTGTGCTGAAGTGTTTCTCTCTGCTGTGTCTGGGCTGTGCTGAAGTGTTTCTCTGCTTTGCTGAAGTGTTTCCCTCTGCTGTGGCTGTGCTGAAGTGTTTCTCTGCTGTGTCTGTGCTGTGCTGAAGTGTTTCTCTGCTGTGTCTGTGCTGAAGTGTTTCTCTGCTGTGCTGAAGTGTTTCTCTCTGCTGTGTCTGTGCTGAAGTGTTTCTCTCTGCTGTGTCTGTGCTGTGCTGAAGTGTTTCTCTGCTGTGTCTGTGCTGAAGTGTTTCTCTCTGCTGTGTCTGTGCTGAAGTGTTTCTCTGCTGTGCTGAAGTGTTTCTCTGCTGTGTCTGTGCTGAAGTGTTTCCCTCTGCTGTGTCTGTGCTGAAGTGTTTCCCTCTGCTGTGTCTGTGCTGAAGTGTTTCTCTCTGCTGTGCTGAAGTGTTTCTCTCTGCTGTGCTGAAGTGTTTCTCTCTGCTGTGCTGAAGTGTTTCTCTCTGCTGTGTCTGTGCTGAAGTGTTTCCCTCTGCTGTGTCTGTGCTGAGTGTGTCTCTGCTGTGTCTGTGCTGAAGTGTTTCTCTCTGCTGTGTCTGTGCTGAAGTGTTTCTCTGCTGTGCTGAAGTGTTTCTCTCTGCTGTGTCTGTGCTGAAGTGTTTCTCTCTGCTGTGTCTGTGCTGAAGTGTTTCTCTGCTGTGTCTTTGCTGAAGTGTTTCTCTCTGCTGTGTCTGTGCTGAAGTGTTTCTCTCTGCTGTGTCTGTGCTGAAGTGTTTCTCTGCCTTTGTGAAGTGTTCCTTGCTGGTCTTGACGTGCTCTCTGCTGTGCTCTGTGGCTGGCTGAAGTGTTTCTCTCTGCCTGTGTCTCTGCTGTGTCTCTGCTGTGTCCCTGCTGTGTCTGTGCTGAAGTGTTTCTCTGCTGTGTCTGTGCTGTGCTGAAGTGTTTCTCTCTGCTGTGCTGAAGTGTTTCTCTGCTGTGTCTGCCCTCTGCAGCCTGTGAGCCTGAGCTGATGCCCACCTTCCCTCACCACCGCAACAAGAGGGCCGCGCCTTCGGCCGACAGCCAATCGAAGCGCAGCAAAGTTTGATATTGTCAAAGCAGCTGAGGGCGTGGTGGATTTTAGGAGGCGGGAACAGAACAGGTGCAGTAAGAAGACGGACCGCATGCTTGGAAGGATGTTAGTGAATGCAGATTCAGCCGTCAGTATGATGATCACTGTGTTCTGAGCCAGGCTGCGTATTGCTGCTGTTGTATTAAAAGGTCTAGCTTTCTTGCTTCTCATGGTTACTTTATGCTTCCTAACGTTGCAGTTTTGCTAAAGATGAGCCTTCAACTATGCCGTACATTTACTAATGCACAATTGTACAAACAGTGTCTGTTGTGACAGTTTGGTGTTAGGGGAGAGAGATGTATATACTATAACTGGGCTTTTTTTTTTACCACTTGGAAATACTTTGATATTGTAACTTCTGTGTTTAGTTTGATTAAAAGCTATTTGAAATGCCTGTCTGTGATTGGGCAGGTTTCCTATAAAAAATGCTAAGACGCAGACTCTTATCTCATCAGCGATGACATCACACTCGGTTCATGTCAAATGTAGTCGTTTTAATAGGTCAGAGGGCAGTTGGTTACCATGGATACGCCAGCCTATCTGGGACGTGAACACGAGCGACTGGAGTGACGCAACTTACCGACTGTGGGCTAGCAGCGGGCGCTATGTCGCTGGCACTCGGTCAAATGAACGAGACAAATTGAACGTAATGGACCTAGAATTGAGGGGAAAACCACTCTGCAGCTCATAAACATCCATTTGCCTCTTCTTCAAAAGGACCACAACAATAACATCCACTGTAGTGTTCTCAGTGAATATGTTTCTCTTCAGAAAAGAAATGAAACAACTTCAAACAAAATAGGGCCCCCCCATACATCCCAATACTATGACTACGGGCCGTCTCCATGACTACAGCGCTGACACAGCAACGGTATGGACGCCCATGGAGTCTAACCTCTTCAACACTGCCACAGGCCCCATAAGTCCTTCACATTCCGGTCATGGTAGCTATTGAACATCAAAAGTAACACTACAACTGTCAACAATTGTCTGTAGCCTGTCCACCACAGTTACAAAACATATCCTGACTCCAGGAGACGTAAAGGAAATAATAAATAGTTATAAATAGCATTCAAATAAACAGCCTGTGACACTGGGGAGCCCATGAATATTACAGAGAGCTTTCAACAAATCAAGTCAACACGCTTAGTCAGTAGTTTAGCCACTGGTAGAGAAAACAAACAGTAACGGACATTTGTAATTAGACGAACGTGAAAAAACGCGTACTTAAGGAAAACAACTGCACTAAAGTGTTGCGGGGGGCTTTGTGTTTGTAAACCTGTTTCTCCTTAAGCTCTCTAAGTCCTTCTCACGCCACCTTTTATTAACACTGAACAAAATGCAGGATGGCCCAAAAAAAACCAACGAACACCCCCACAGCTGGCATGTCCTGGCAGCCCCACCGTCCGTGCTGGGCGGAGGGACGGCGGAAACAGTGGACGTTAAAACACTTGGTAGTTCTTGCTGATGCGAGGGAATTGAAAACCACCAAGGAAGTAGCTACTTGTTAGACAGGAAGTCTTGTATTTGGGAGGGGGGGAGGGAGGACCGAAGACGCGGGGGTGCGGAGGGACGATGTCTCAGCCCTCCTGTCCAAAGTCCTCTGTGAACTTCTTGACCTTAAACAGGTCCTCAGTGTTGACCGTCGGTCTGGTGGTGGACAGAGAGCGCAGCATGTCCGACTGGCGGGAAGACGAGAGACAAGCCGTTGGTGAGACAAACCTCCACAAGGCGGGATTCAGCACCTAAGCTAGGTGTTAGCGTCATACGCCTGGCTCACCATGCACACGATGGGCTCCAGCAACTTGTCGCTGGGCACGTCCATCCACGTCATCTCCACGGCGGCAGGGTCGCCGGGGGAACACGGGGTCAGGAGGTCATCCACCATGATCGTGCTGTTGCTACGAGACGGGCCACGAACCTGGAGGACAGCGTGTCGGTTAGAGCCAGGAACCAGCTATCATCCGTCTAAGAAGGAAACCTTTTTACTGTGCATGTTGTGACACATATCTGTACTGTATCTGTTGCATTGTGGGTACTGTAGTTACCTTTTTGAAGTGTGTGGCAGACTGCACCTTCCTGACCGGCTGCATGAGGGCATCCCGCACGATGATGCTAATGTCAGCGCCGGAGTAGCCGTCTGTCTTAAAGGCCAGCTGCCTCAGGTCAGCATCGCTCAGGCTGTGTGGCGTGTTGCCCAGGTGGAGGCGGAACATCTGGGACCGCGCAGGTTCCTCTGGGAGGGGGATGTAGATACGCTTCTCAAACCTGGCAACCCAGAGATCAGGTTGTCATTTTCCTTATTGTTAGATAACCCACTTTCTGAGCTTCACAAACCAATAAAATGACCACTGACCTTCTGCGAATGGCTGCGTCCAGGACCCAGGGGATGTTGGTGGCGCCTAACACGAGTATCCCGTCATTGTTGTTGCCCACACCTGTCAACCCGATGACAGATAACAGTGAGGATTTCACAAGGTGTTTTCCATTAGGAGCTTGCTGGGCATCTCTAGGGATTTTCCCTAGGCCCCCTAGAGGGCGGTAGCGGTAGCTCACCCTGCATCTGGACCAGGAACTCTGTCTTGATCCGGCGCGCGGCCTCGCTCTCGTTCTCGTTCCTGGAGCCGCACAGAGAGTCCACCTCGTCGATGAAGATGATGGAGGGCTTGTGCTGCCGCGCGAGGTCAAACAGATTCTTCACCAGTCTTGGAGGACAGACGAAGAGAGGGAGAGAGGGAGAGAGAGGGAGAGAGGGAGAGAGAGGGAGAGAAGGCGTTGAAAAGAAATGCGATCACAGAGAGCAACAGAACCCCCAGCGTTGCGTGTCGCAACACGGCAACAGACACAGACGCATTCTGAGACCCAAGACGCTCACTTCTCGCTCTCTCCCAGCCACTTGGACATGAGGTCAGAGGAGGAAACAGAGAAGAAGGTGGAGTTGTTGGCCTCGGTGGCCACAGCTTTGGCCAGGTAAGACTTCCCTGTTCCTGGGGGACCAAACAGCAAAATCCCTCGCCAAGGAGTTCTTTTACCTGCAACCAGCCAGACACACAGAAGGAGGAGATGAGGAGGGACATTTATTTAGTGTGTGAGGGGGATTGGCGAAGAGAGAGAGGAAGAGCTTGATTCTAATGAAAGAGAGGGAAAGGGGGAAGAGAGAGAGAGCGAGAGAGAGAGCGGGAGCAAGAGACAGAGCAAGAGAGAGAGAAAGACAGACAGAGAGAGACAGAGAGAGAGAGCAGCTCGCCTGTGAAGAGATGAGGGAACTTGATGGGTAGGATGACAGCTTCCTTCAGAGCCTCCTTGGCCCCCTCCAGGCCCGCCACATCGTTCCACCTCACGTTGGGCTTCTCCATCACAATGGCCCCTATCCAATCAGAGAAGAGGGGAACAGAGCCTCAGGACCAACTCCTGTAATCGCTCAGCTGTGCATACAGACGCAGTATGAACCAGACGGACAGCAGACAGACACACGTACGCACCCATCAGCTGCTCCTGGAGTTTCTTCCTCTCTGGGTTTTCCCCCTCGCTGTCGCTGTCACTCCTGGGAGAGAACACCCGCAACGTCACCACTTACTGATCTTCACTCTCTCGCTCTCTCTCTCTCTCTCTCTCTCACTCACATCCTTACTCTCTCTCTCTCACTTCCACTCTCTCTCACACTCCCCCCCTCTCTCTCTCTCTCTCTCACTACCACCCTCTCTCTCTCACTCCACCTCTCTATCTCACACTCCCCTCTCTCTCTCTGCTGTTACTGGCTGGTCCTTAGCCCCCCCCCCCTTACTCTCTCTCTCTTACTCTCTCTAACTTCCACTCTCTCACTCTCTCTCTCACTCTCTCACTCTCTCTCTCACTCTCTCTCTCACTCTCTCACTCCCCCCCTCTCTCTCTGGTCCTTAGTCCTTAGTCGTCGTCCCCTACTCACTTGTCATTACTCTGTGCTTCCTTGACAGGCTTCCTTCCCTGTTTCTCTTTGTTCTTCAGGTAGTCCTTCAGCTTCTCAGCCCGGTCCAGGTACTGCATGCACTTGCCTCGTATGCTCTCCTTGGCCTTGTCGCTGTGAGCCTCGTCTGCGAACGAACAGCAGGAGACCCCCATCACTTTGGGCCCCTTGTCGGCCTGCTCTAGCTGAGGCCTAGCACCGGGAACCAAGGAACCAACCAGCCCTGAGCATCTACACACAGCTTCTAAAGCTTGTAGCTCAACGTATATAACTCCATGTCACCTGAATGCCCTGATCTTAATAGAGAAATAAGTTGGGGAAACTGTCTACCCTTACGAAGAACCTGTAGGCCTGACCTCTCTAGAACACAGGTGTACTGACTGGGTGTGAGTCCTGAAGGGTTTCGCTGGTCCGAGCGACGATGTTGACGTCTGGGTTACTCACATTTAATTGCATGCAGGAAATATTCCACCGCATGCTGATATAGCCGCAATGCCTCCTCATAGTTCTTTGCCTTGTCCTCCTCTGTGGCTTTGGTCACAAGATCGATCGCTTTCTGTTTGAGTACGATGGAAGAAAGGAGGGAAGGAAGGGAGTGAGGAGAGGAAAGACAGTGAATGAGTCTACTACACCACTGTATGCTATCAAGAAACCAGCATAATATTCGAAGACATTCAAGGCAGCTGAAATCAGAAAACCATTTATTCAGCAAACATTCTATTAACATGCCGGCTCTCTGTCCAGTATGTTGACACGCAAGCTCACTGACAGTTAGAAAGCTAGCTAGTTAGCCTACCTAACAGCATTTACAACATTTACCGCTAGTCATTAAGTAGATCCACGCCCATCCCTAACCAACGTTGGGTATCTTGAGCTATCTACCCTAAAACAAAGCGTCTACAGTGTGACTAATTCCGCGGCTAAATAACAACACAGTCGTTTAACTGCTTGTGCTAGCGTGATGGTTGTTTACGTAAAATATCGTGGCTTACAGTTACGTTCAGCTAGCACTAGTTAGCTTGTCGAGCTTCCAAGCTAACCTACCTGCAACGTTGACGTTGTCATTTCATCTCACTCGTCGGAAATCCACCCAATGTAGCTATAGTTGAGGCCTTCTTCAGATGTACGAGTTTTGATATACCCTCGCTAACTGCACAGTGCCACAACTGGGGTGGCTGCTCCTGACATGACAAAGGGGGGATGCTAGCTCGCTGCTAGCTAGATGACAGCTTTAACTCGGCCCACCAACTCACTAGGCTAGCAACAACTCAAGGGACTGCGTCTTTGCTGTCGCCCTCTAGCGGCAACACCGTTGGACACAGTCCAAGTTGAGCTTCGCCACTCTCTTCAGAGATTTGAAGCGTGCTGTATATCTAAAGGTATCAAATATGGGCAAACATTTTCTACAGATGCTAAATGTTATCGTCCCTTATATTGTTCCCATAAAATTTGAACGAACACAATTACAAAAAAAAGAGAAAAAAGCCAAATGCTTAGACTGGTAGCAATTTTGTCTTGGGAGCAATTTATTTGTATAGGCTATATATATTTACATTTGAGGTTATAACATTCTATTATTATTATACATTATATACTGTATATATCAGAGTGCAGGCGTAGAGTCTACCATAGTTGTGCATGTAACATGTTGTAACAGCATGCTCTCCTATGCTTTCTCTGCGATTGTGTACAACGCATTAAGCTGCCACAGATACAACACTTTGGTTCAATAAACCCTTTCTTGGAGTGAAAGCAATTGCTTTGCATAGGAAACAGTCACATTGGAAGCTAAACAAGTTCTTAGATCAGGGTAATACAAAAAGGGTTTAGCAAACAGCTTGAAACGGCAATTTGTTCAGTGAGATACATTCGTGGGTAAACTGGAAGGCTTTACGTTCAGGCTAACAGCCAGAGCATCGTGGAAATCTCTGGTCAAGACACAGGTATACACAGGAAATATTGGACTGGGATCTGAAATAACACAACAGTACGTTTTATCCCTCTACTGCATTCATGGAACGTGATTATCAGTCATCGATCATCAGCATTTTTAGTCCATCACCGACATCATGACGGACCTCGGTTTGAAGGAACGCGCGCAGAACGCTGAGGTCGCACAGCCGGATGTTTCCACAGGAGGTCACGCTACCTGTAGACCACCTGCCACGTGGTCTGGAAGTCTCGTCAGACTCGCGCACCACAAGGAATAGCCTGAAGAGGTCCGCCTTTTAGTCATCACCATAGCAACACTTCCTTACCCAGGCCACGGTAGAAGGCTAGTGGGAGTGGCTAATTGAGTGTGCTGTATGACAGGTAGCATAAGGGTGACCCATGATGTCATGTCATATAGAACGATTAAAGGGGGGGGAGGGGGGGGGGGGGGGCAGGTGTTAAGCAGCCATTCAGAAATGGCCTGATACACTTCAAAGTTCATTCAGTCAAGAGGACATTACAAACATAGGGGGTTAGTATTCCTCAACACAGGTGAAGTCTTGACTTCAGTTACACACTGAGATTCACTCTGCGTCATGGAAACCATTCCCAATGATACATACAAATTCACTAACTAACCAATACTAAAATATCAGGGTTACAGTAGAAAAGTAATACTATTGCTGTGCATCTTAAAAGCTTACTCTGCTTAGAATCTTACAACACTTACAAGGAATGAAAAGAATAAAAGCTTTTTTTAAAACTACACATAATAAAAGGCACAGTTGGCAATCCTGATTATAACAGTCATTTGGGATATTGTGCTAAATAGTTGGTCTTTTAGGCAACAGGCACACTATCAAGCCAACACAAACATACACGCACACTTCATGATCCACTCAGGCATCTACACTGCATGTCAGTTCAGTGCCCAAAGTCAACACACAGTTAACATTTACAAGTTCCTCTTCAACTCAGTCATTCATTTTACAATAGCAAAGTACACAAAGAGAGACCAGAAGGCTGTGAAGGACCAGCAGAAGAGAGAGCAGCTCTGGACGGGTCTCCTGCTTCAGGTTAGCAGGCCCAGACGGGTCAGCTTAGCAGACAGGAACGAATGGAGCACAAACACGATGGGCTTCGGCCCAGAATGCAAATCAAACACCTGGAGGATAAAGAAAGAGACAGAGAGAGAGATAAAGAGAGAGAGAGAAGGAGAGAGAGAGAAAACGAGAGAGAGAGAGAGGAGGAGAGAGAGAGAGACAAGGAGAGAGTGAAGGAGAGCGAGAGAGAAAGAGAGGGAGAGAGAAAGAGAGAGAGAGAGAGAGAGAGAGAGAGAGAGAGAGAAAGATAAAGGGAGAGAGGGAGAGAAAGAGAGAAGGAGAGAGCTATTGTCAGTAATGGTGTCAGCAACGCTTCGATTCTGGACTGTCTATGTCTACTATATCTAAATGTGCCTGTGCACAGCCCCCCCCCTCTCCCCCGGCACCAGTCTCTCCGCTCACCATCTCTCCCTCCGGACCTCCGAAGTCCAGATAGAGGTTTCGTATCCCGTCATCAGCGGACAGCTTGAGCTTCTCAAAGGGGTATCTGTAGAGCACAGCGCCCCCTGCAGGCTCGGGGGGCTCTCGTATCACGGTGAAGCCCTTCTCATAGTGCAGAGTCAGCCGGACATCCTGCTTGTTCAACATGCAACCTGGCGCACGCACACACAGACAGAGACAGACAGACACACACAGACACACACACACACACACACACAGAAACACAGAGAGAGAGAGACAGAGAGAGAGAGAGAGAGAGACAGACACACACACACAGACATAGACACACACACACAAATGTCAAACATAACATAGCTTGTGTTGAGGTAGGGCAATAGGCCAAGACATGGCAACCTCATTTTAAGACCCTTGAAGAATGATTGACTGCTGTTTCTTTTACTGGAGCACTTCAAGGGGTCTGAATGTAACGTTTGTGATTTACACAGCAGAAAAAGCAAGTCAGTCTAACAACAGGAGAGAGGAAGGAAAAGAGGCTTTTCCAGTGGTATTCTAGCAGCCAACTATTGTTCTCTTCAGTGGAAACATTTCACATTCTGGCTGATTTGCTTCAACATCTGCTTCAATTCTCCTCTTCTTCGCTACACTGTCATTAACTTTGGATCTTCTCTGGTACATTATTATTCTGCCTCAGCTTCCTGGATAACGGACAAAACGCCATCTTGGAATAGGGAACCACAAACATTCCCAAAACAAAAAAAACCCTCAGCTCGATTCTAACCGGAGACAGTGGACACAGGCGTACGCACCGATCGACACCTCTTTGATCAGTTCTGCAGCGGCGTGCCCGCCCTGTACCAGCGCCCGCGTCCACGATGACAGGTCCCAGGTGGTCTCCACTGAAAGTAGATAACGATTTGACATGGGTCAAATCTAAAGCATCTCTGAACACGTGAGAGCTCGATGCTTACATGTGTGAAAGCCATAAACGTAACTCTCCGTACTCTGCGGGTCCGTGTGGCGAACACCAACTCCGCCCCCTGAGCAGGGGTGCTTCGGGCGCTGCCAGAGTGGACCAGTCTGCCAGAGGAAGACAGAAAAACAACAGCCTGGTCAGGAAGAGAGAGAGGAGAGAGAGAGGGGTGGAGGGGCAGGTGGAGACAGAGGTGGAGTTAGAGAGAGAGAGAGGGGTGGAGGGGCAGGTGGAGACAGAGGTGGAGTTAGAGAGAGACGAGGAGGGGTGGAGGGGCATGGTGGGTAGCACAGAGGTGGAGTTAGAGAGTACAGTAGAGTATGGGGTGGTCGGCTTGCGGTTGCGAGAGTTAGAGAAGATGAAGCCGGGGCGGGGCGCAACGTGGGTGGAAACAAGAGCTGAGCAAGATAGATGCGATACAACATGGGACGGAGAGAGGAAGCAGAGAGAGGGAGAAACAGAAAAACAAAGACAGAGTAAGCGAGAGAGAGAAAAAGAGACAAAGAGAGAGAAAGCGAGAGAGGAGAGAGAGAGAGTAGTGGGGTCGGGGATATGGAGACAAGGTAGTTGAGACGAGAGATGACGGAGGATAGAGAGGGGAGAGGACGAGAAGGAGCAGAGCGACAAAGTGCAGACAGGAGAGAGAAAGACCAGATGAAGAGCCCAGACGAGGACAAGTCCAGCACGATGCGACGGAGAACAAATAGATGCAAACTGAGTGTACGAGAGACCCAAAAGCAACAGAAGAGAATCCACTAATTATAATTCATGACGAGAAATATCTTTTTTAGCCTTTGTTTCTCGGACAAACTTCTGCCAGGTTTGGGAAAAGTAAGCTCTAAAGTATAGAGACATCTAGAGAGAGAAAACTCATCAGTGATGTACACTGCTCAGTGCAAGAACGACACCAAGGTACAAAGGAAGCCTAAAAGAAAGAGAGGAGACCAACCCAAACACAGAGAGCACAACACAGATCAAGGAGACAGGGTAACTGGTAGCCAAGTTAGCGTGCTGGGTGAAGACAAGAGTGTTGACCAATGTGTGACGGTGCCGGCGGTCGTCCATGGCACAGGAGCTCAAACAGCAGGATGTCTTTCTCTGTCAGCGCCATGACAACGGGGCGAAACTGGTGACGGCCTCCATCCATCTGGACCTATAGGAGATAAGCACCACTTGAAAGTGTGTGTGTGGAATGGGGAGGAGTTAGGGGGTGGGCATGCACCGCTGTGGATGGAAACTTCTGGTTTGGTCTGACAAAGTGCTTCCTGTCATACCGTAACACGGCAACTACTAAATATACCAAACACACCCTTGCACACACCTCCATACATGATAAGGGCCTGACACCTACAGCAGCTACACAGCAGCAAGACATGCGGACGCCCACACAACATAATCAGTGACTAGCATCTCTCCCAAAGCTCTGTGTGTGTGTGTGTGTGTATGCTGTACCTGCTCTGCCAGCCAGCCTATGTGCTTGAGGTGGGGGTGCGAGCTTCCAGAGGCGCCTAGGTACGCGTTGATGTGGGCCAGAGTCTGGGGCAGTAGGGCGGCTATGTTGGTGTGGATGGTGCTGAACCAGGAGCTGGCACTGGGGCTGTCTTTGCAACGCAGGACCATCGTGTGTTGCCCATCTGGGGAGTGCAGCTCCAGTAGTCTGGGCAACACAGGATCCACAGCAACACGGTTAGTGCAGCACACTGTCAGACAGGGACGACAGGGACTGGCATCCATGCACAGGTCACAACTAGCTGTCAGGGAAGTGGAGTGTGTCGATGTCCCTTCCTCACACACTCACGCCATGCCAGTTCCTCATTACACACACACACACACACACACACACACACACACACACACAAACACACCATACCAGTCTCTCATTACACACACACTCACACCATACCAGTCCCTCATTACACACATACACACAAACACACCATACCAGTCTCTTATTACACACACACACACACACACACACACACAAACTTTAGAGAGCTGTGCAAGAGTGGAATGTGATGAATGGGTGTTTATGTTTTAATTTATGGTCTCGTCATTTTACATTTTTAGCTTATTTTAGTTTGCTACATTAATATATTTCTTTGATTATTGTACTACATGTTTTATATTCATATACATTTCTATCTTATCTTGCTACCTTTTATCTTATTTATAAACGTGTGAATTTATTCATTGAACCTGAGAGGATGGCATCAAATGTCATTGTACAATGTACAATGACAATGAAGACATTCATACACAGACACAAACCAAAGACCACAGACCACAAGACACAGACACACCCACACCCACCCACACACCCACACACACCCACACACACACACACACACCTGTTCTCCAGGTCAGGCATGGTGAGATTCCGGCTGATGAAGCACATCTTCAGACTGATCACCTTCCTGTCTTTAGCCGAGCTGTGCTTTGGCGAGCCTGAATCCTCGCTGCCGCTGTAGCTCGGCGACTGAGGGCGCACGCCGTCCCACGGCAGGTCGGACACCAGGGACGGCTTCTTGAACAGCGGAGACACCTCCCGGATGTACTTCACTGTGACACACACATACACATAACTACTAAAGCGAGGCATTATGGAGTACAGTTCCCCCGCTCTCTCAGGGACGGGCTACTGCAAGCAGTGAGGGACACACAACACAGGGCGATTATCACTGTGGCTCCGTTGGTCAGGAGGGAACAGGTTGGCTGCAGTTCGATTTCTTCGGGGGGTTTTGAAACAGTTCCAACTACAGGATAATACAGGTCTTCAACAGGGCGTAGAGAGGCACTGTAGCTGCGAGAACTGAGTCACAGTAAGAAACTTGGGAGAGAGACCTCGTCTGATTGGCTGTTTGTAGAAGAATGATTTAACATGAGAATAATGGATTCTGGTGCCAGATTTGGTCCAGGCACCATCTTCCCACCCCCCCCCCCCACACGCCGCCCCCCCCGGCCAGGAGCCCCCCCGAGCTCCGGCCCCACCCAGGAGCCCCACCCTGGGCCCACTCCCCCCCATCCCTCTACCACAAATCGCCATCTTTCCATTCCCCTCCCCCGCTCTCTGAAATGCATAGTCACACTTCTGCTAATACTTACCAGTGTGCGCGCATGATAATGTGTGTGTTCGTAAGAACGGGTGTGCGTGTTTGAATATGTCTGTTAATGTGATTGTGTGTGTGTGCGCGTGTATATGACACCCCTCTGGGTCCTTGTGCTCTCAGTAAGACATTGGATCCGTAGAGCTAAAGCATGAGGTCATTATGGGATGTAGGCTGGGATTAAGGTTGTAAAAGTAGCCGGTCTGATCGGCTGCAAGAGAGAAAGAGAAAATGTGTGGGTGCGCGCGCATGTGCACGTGCGTGTGTGCGCGCGTGCGTGTGTGCGCGTGCGTGTGTGCGCGTGCGTGTGAGAGAGACAGGGTTAGGGTTGTGGTGGGGCCGTCGGCCAAGTCCAGGAACCACATCGCGAGACCCTACCGACCACGGAGCTCATTCCAACAGTGACCATGAATATCTCTGCTCCTGTGTTTTTGGGCTCGGAGTGTGTTATGTAAACGAGTATCTCCTTATGTGTTCACGCCAAATGTGCTGAGTTTCTCTGTCCTCTCGTCTACCCTGTTTAAAGATCTCATTAGACCTGACAGAAATGTCACTCAGCTCCACTTCTGATTTTAATTAGGCCAGCACACTAAGGACAGTCAATGTGTGTGTGTGTGTGTGTGTGTGTGTGTGTGTGTGTAGTCCCATGAGGTACCATCCTACACAGCAAGCTCGTCTTTTTCCCTTCAATAGTTCTGTGCCCACAGTCAAGCGGCTAAAACAGACAGTCAATAAGGTAGCAAGCCAGACAGCCAGTCAGCCAATGAGTCAGCCAGCCAGCCGGTTATCTAACCAGCCAGCCAGCCAGTCGAACACCAAGAACCACTGTTTTTCTACTAACCAGAAATCCCCCTGTGGTTTGTCCGGCCCCCCAACCTCAAAAACCTTGTCTCCAACTGTCTCCCTCTCTACCACACTCTCTCCACTTTCTCTTTCCTTCTCTTTCCTTCCCTTCCAATCCACTTTCTCCTTTACTATTTGCTTATTCCCTTAGTCCCCCCCCACCCCCACCCCACCCAACCAGGGCTGCCAGAGTCCTAATGAGAACATTGTGTCTGACTCCTCAAAGGGAGGGGGGCTGACAGGAGTACAGGAGGGGGAGGGAGGCCGAGAGGAGTAGAGGAGGGGGAGGGGGGCTGAGAGGAGTGCAGGAGGGAGAGGGGGGCTGAGAGGAGTACAGGAGGGGGGAGGGGAGGGGCTGAGAGATACAGGAGGGGAGGGGGGCTGAGAGGGATGGAGGGGAGGGGGCTGACCAGGAGTAGAGGGGGGGAGGGGCTGAGAGAGTACAGGAGGGGGAGGGCGACAAGGAGTAGAGGAGGGGGAGGGCCGGAGGAGTAAGGAGGGGAGGGGGCTGACAGGTAGTAGAGGGAGGGGGAGGGAGGCCGAGAGGAGTTACAGAGGGGGCGGGGGCCTGAGAGGAGTAGAGGGGGGAGGGGGGCGTGACAGGAGTATAAGAGGGGGAGGGGGGCTGAGAGGAGTACAGGAGGGGAGGGGGCTGAGAGGAGTCGGGGGGAGGGGGTTGCGGAGAAGGAGGGAGGGACGGCTGAGAGGAGTAGAGGAGGGGGAGGGGGGCTGAGAGGAGTACAGGAGGGGGGCTCTCTCTCACACACACACACACACACACACACAGACTAACACACAAACCCACTCAGACCCACTCAGCCTGCCTTCTCTCTATCCATCTCTACACACACACACACATACACGCACAACTCCCACGCATGTAGAGCCCCACTGCAGTTTCTTAAAACACAAAACACTGCCCCCCTAGCCACCCCCCTGGCCTACTGCGACTGAATCATACCGCACGTCCAAGGCAGCACCCACTGTTTTGTGTGGTCCTTTTGTTCTTATCCGCACCATGTGTTGCTGCCCTGGTGCTCTTGTACCGGACTGGACATCCATCTGTTTCAACACACACAGAGACACGGACAGCCTCAGACACACACAGCAAAAACAGAAACAAACACACACAGACAACAATCAGAGAGACACAGTCTGCCAGAGCGCAGAGAGAGAGACACACAGTGAATCTGTTTTTAATACCAGTGAAGTGTTTGCGGAACTCAGTCGCCACCGCCGAAGGGTCAATTTGAAGGACAGTGTTGGCGTCTGAACACAGACACCGTGGCCTATTTGAAGATGTTCCGACTCCGTCTCTTTGTAAGGAGAAAGACGGTGCCATGTTCCGAGGGAACTTCTGGCTGAGGAACAACAGAAACACTCTCGTCCTCAATCAGGGCTGTCCCCGTTTTTTTTCATCAATGACCTCTTTGTCTGGGTGTGCCATTTTGAATCCTTTTATTCACCAAGACAATGGGCTCATCCGGGAGAAACAGATGACCGGGCAAAATCCGTTTGACAACACAGCTCTGATGACAGGTGTTATTAATGTGTACCACGGCTCGCTGTAAACACGCTCCTCGCCCGGCAAACGAGGGCGATGGGAACGTAGGTGAAGCTAGCTGCGGCGACGTTGATGAAAACGCCAGCAACGCGCGACGTGCTCGACGAAAGCACGACGTGCTCGACGAACGCACGCGGCGATGTCAGTCCTAGATCTGGGTCCAAGGTTGAAGATTGGACCCGAATGCAGATCAGGTCTGGACAGGATCCCCCGCTCCGCTCCCCTCTGCTCCCTTCCCTGCCCTCAGGGGGGACAAGGAGGGGGGCAAGGGGGGGTCACGCAGGTCAGGCAGCTAATCACCTGCAAATGCGTTGTTAATGTCTAGCGTACATGCCACGGTGGGGCTGGAAACGCACAGCTCATTCTGACGGGACCCCGGTGAGGTCTAGGATGGGGGCTCCCTTCAACAAACACCACAACTCAACTGTCCGACAGGCTGACAAACAGTGACAGAGCCCTGGGACATTCCTGCACTGGACGGTCCCAGGTTGGAGCTGAAACAGGACTTACGTCATCCACTCTAACTTCACCACTCACAACGTCTAAACAAGAGTGGGGTGGAGTGGTGGATATAATGATGGATGGTTAGACGAGGGCTGCAAAAAAGGCTGGGCGTATTAAGGGGATGTTTTAATAATATGACGTCTTTTCTTGAGACAACCGAGATGCCTCGTTTTGGACAAGCAAAAGTGAGAGCAACGAAGCCACCACAGCGACAGACTCCGAAGTCCCTCGCGCTGTCTGGGTTCCACGCTCCATTCCGGAACATTAACCACACCGTGCGTGCGCACACCCTCGCGGGTTTCCTAGCCAGCGGCCCATCACTTCAAGCGCACATTCACATCAATGACAACCACACTCAATCACTTAGCGGGAGCGACGAGGCCTTATCAAGGTGCCTTGGTCACCCCCTGATTCAAACAGCTGACTTTGCCATACAGCGGTCACTTTCCTGTTTACTGATATGATAGCGTTGTTGATATAGCTGGTCCCGCCCCCGTTCAAAAAGCACAACGACGCTGGCTGAGCGATGCGAATCCGAGGACTTGTTACACAATGTAAATACATTCCGTCTCTGACAGCCGATAAGGCTGATCAAAGCCCTCGAGATTCGACCGATATGCAGCGATGATGTGACATTTAGTTACTTCTGAATGACTGACTGACGGGGAAATTGGTCGGGAAAGTCCAGACATCTAGAAAGTTCACAACGATGTCATGGTTGTCAAGTCAAAAACCCCTTCCTTTAGCGTGGTCAACATACTTTTCCTTCAACACGAGAAACTGCACTGCGATGCCGATTGCAAACGCGTTGTGTCTAATGCTGTTTCTGAGAGCTAGTTTGATAGGAGAAACCAAAATCGAAGCATAAGTGGTTGTCGATAAGGTATAGCCTGGCCTTGACAAATCCCCGCTGTTGCGTTTTCAATCTTACCCTCAAGCGTAACCTCCTTTCCGGCCTTTTTAAGCGCCTGCACCGCTAGATCATGCGTAGCCTCCCGCAGGTCGTTCCCGTTGACGGACAGGATAGCATCGCCGACCCGGAGAGCGCGACTCTGGTCTGCTGCCAGTCCGGGAAAGATCTTGGAAATGAGGATGGGCATTCGGTTTTCTCGGCCCCCTTTGATGCTGATTCCCAAGCCGCCGGACTCCTGTTTGACCACTCGAACTTTACGCACCGCCTCTGTGCCGGATTCTGAATTGATGGAAACTTCGCCATGTCTCGAACTAAAACTGGATCCGGGACTGCCGTAACTGGACCCGGGGCTTCCAAAGTCAGAGTTCGTACCATTATCACGAGTATACTTGCCAGAACTCGGACTATTTAAACCGTAGTTGCCATCGTAATGACCCCGGTTAATGCCCCCACGCGCGGGACTACCGCTGCGCCCTCGACCACCGTTGTTCGGTTGCTGTTCTTGGTTCAGGAGTTGACCGCGGTTCGAGTTTCCCGAAGCCAGCCCGGGATCGTTTCCGTTTGACACTCCATTTCTTAGGCCTCCTGGAGAGTTGTAATCCAAGTTGTTCCCTTGTCCGCTTATCTCCAACTCCGCGGTTAACGTTAGAGTCTCGCGAGTCAATTCGGCCGAAACTCGGATCCAACGGTCCCGAAGCAAAAGGTCCAGTTGCCCGTTTTTGTCCGCTCGTGTCCACACAGCCATCCTGGTAGCCTTGTCCGGGGCGGGTTTCAAACTAAACTCATGATAAACTTTTTCTTCTTTTTCAAAGTGCGTACTAGCCCTACACTAAATCGACACACCCACTCACGCACAGATTGAGGACAGGAAAAAAAAGAGAACGGATCCAAATGGAGGGAAAGGAAACCGCTGATAGACTGGCTTGTTGAGAGTGCTGTTCAGCCGAGCGAGCGGGGCCGAGTTGACTGGCTTTTGGAGTAAACTCAGAGCCGGATGCCGGAAACAACCAATGAGTGACTGTTGGGATTACTTATTCATGAGAAAGGCGGCGTTAGGCCGCTGGGGTGGTCTGTCAATGTCAACAGCTGCATGGAGCTATACCGGGGATGGCATGTACCGTCACAGTACGGTTTCTTTTTAAGTGTTTTTGTAAATATTTACGAAAGAAGGACACGTAGAAAGATTATTAATGATCAAGTTATCTCACATGACAATTATACAAAATGTATCATTAGCGAAAACAACAATGCACTACAAGAAGGGTTATGTCTATTCGTATCGTTCTCCGAACACAATCCTATTTCATATTTGGCTGTTATGTGAGGCTTCCCTACCCATGTCTCCTCCAGATCCGTTTCAGTACAGAAGCACTCGGAACACACATGGAGCTTGGTGTTTGCACATCAATTTATTGCAGTCGAAGGTTTACTGTGTGTCATCCACAACAGATATCACAGCGGGAGCAGGAGGCAGAGGGCCTCACCCTATAGTTAACCTCCTGTACCTGGGCCCCGGGTCCTCCTGTCTGGGCCCCTCTTCAGTGGGACATGCTGACTGACTTGCCTTTCCCAAGAACCAACCAACTCTCTTCTGGGCCACGACAGAACAAGCAAGGCCACTATTGGACCCAAGTTACATTCAGACAGTCTGAGCTGGAAAAGCACTCCCATGACCATATAGGGATCAAGCATATTCCAAGCATGTATCTTCCATACGTGTCCTGCGGTTCCTAAGGTGTTAAGTGATTTCCTCCACCTTGAATCTATTATTGTGGTGTAATAAACAAGAACTACATTCATACAGTGAACCTATCTAGGGCAAGGCAGCTAGGGAAAAACTCTCACAAGGGAAACGCTCTATCCAATTGTAAACGGTCCCTCAAGAAACCAGTGCGCGCCCTCTGCGCAAATTCTCCATCATCGCTGGACCCCTCCTCCCTTCTAAGTCCTAACTCGCGCTCATCCATACCCTCAAAAGCGGCCTCCTCCTTCCGTCGACGAACCAACCACACCAACCCACCAAACACAAACTCCAAAAAAATAACAAGAAACCAAAAAAACACAACCAAACCCACAAATACAACAACAAAACCCCCAAAAACCAAAACCAATCAAACCACAAAACAAAACACCCCACCACCCAACCCAACCCACCCACCTCACCCATCCCCAAACCCCACCCCCACCCCCCTCCCTCTCCTCTCCTCTTCCCTCTTTGTTCTTCTCATACTTACCTCTCCCCCCTCCCTCCTCCCCCATCCCCTCTCCCCCCCCCCCCTCACCTGCTCTTTTGCCTTCCTCCTCTCTTCTTTGGTCTCTCTCATCTCCCCCCTCTCTCTCTCCTCTTCCTCATACTCGTCCATCAAAATCCCCTACCCTCACTCATCTACTCTCTCATCTGTAGGTGTGCGATAAAAACAGGTCGCGTACACTGTTGTCGCGTAAGAGCGTGATAACGGCAGACAAGGGAATTCCACGCATCCTGAAGTCCACAAATAATCCTATACCACCTCAGTATACCACAGCGGAAAAGTGCTCTGGGCAAGGTACCACCTTAACAGACACTAAAAATCAGCTGGGAAGAGGGGGTGGGGTGGGGAAGGGACTATTGCAGGTTCGGCTTAAAAAAAAAAGGAGAACACGGAAGAAAGAGGGGAGGGGCGAAGGGAGGCCTGGGTGTCTGGAGGCAGCGACCAGTTGCAGACGGGCGTGGGAGTGTGGGGGAAGTGGCGAGTGGTTGGATTACAAAAAAATCGGCGAGGGCTGACTCCACCTCAGATTAGCTAATATAAGACACCGACAGCAATAAGATGCACCAGCACAGAGCCGCCGTAGCGAGATGGGGGATCGCGAACGAGATGGCCATGGCGGGAGGGCTGTAAACACAAGAACGTCAAAGAGATCAATTCCATTTCGGTCCTCTCCCTCCTTCCTCGCCCTGAGCCACCACTCGGAGCTGGGCAACGTGATTGACGGAATGAGAAAATAAGATAGCCAGCTGAGAACGCCCGGCCCAACTGAGGGGTGGGAGACCCTGGGCGTCAGCATAGGGCCATCAAAACACCATCTCTTGGGCGTGTTGTTGAGGATGTCCAAGCTCCGCCGACTGGAGGAAATGACGTCGGCGACGAACTTGGTGCAGTCGGCGCAGACGTCCCGCAGGCTGCAGCCGTGGGCGTACAGGTGTGGGAACTCCTCCTCCACGGAGCGACGGGATAGGCTGCGCAGAGATCTGGGGTGGGGGCAACACAGTATTCACCTGACGTGATGAGGGAAATACGCTCGTCTCGCCTGGCGTAGACGATTAAAGAAATACTCTGTTTGGAAGGAGCTGGGGAAATACATTAGATATTTGGTGGCGTCTGTGAACTGTGGTGACAGCGGTGACTCACTTGTACACCTCGCTCTTGCGGCCATGGTTCTTGGGGCTGCTATGGAAACCGAGAGTGTAGACTGGGATGTGCGCCATCTTCTTAGAAGGGATTTTCATCTGGAGAGAAGAGATGGCACACTGAAACAGAGATTTGGTTGCCCTCTGACCCCCTCACCCCTTTCCCCACGAGCACGCATTCCATCGCAGCACAAAGTACGACACACACGCTGAAGGTACAGGAGAACACACGCACGAACAACCACCGCAAGCTCTAACACAAAACCACACGAGTTCAGAAGCATCACAAATGCAGCCTCCAAAACAAACAATGCAGCACCACAAACCCCCACATTGCCCAGCAGCTCAGAAAACACACCAAGGTTCAGAACAGAACAAGTCTCTTGCACGCACACACACACACACGCACACACACACACGCACACGCACACACACACACACACACACACACACACACACACACACACTACCCCCCCACAGCCCAGAACCTCAAACCTATGGAGCACAGAACCACACATCCACATGGCCTGGCCACTGAAGCACAAATCAAGATCATTGACAGAATTAAAAAGTAGAACACAATCCGATCGTGACATTGTCATAAGGCCTTTAGGCCACATCCAGTAGGGTTAGCATGTGTACGGTGCAAAGGCACAGTACCTTAGCGCTGCAGGATCCACACACACACCTGGGGAGAGAGCGGAGGAACAGAGGCGTGAAGCTGCGGTGTGAACAGGGGATGGAGCTCAGAAGAGGAGCAAAAGGAGCAGCCATTGGGGTGATGCGGCTCACCTTCTGCAGAGCAGGCAGCTGGAAGGCCAGGAGAACAGGGGGAACTTGACTCTGCAGCAGCAGCATACCTGCGAAAACACACACGTACACACACACACACTCTTCACAAAGGGCTTTCCCCCGTGCAGACCTGAGAGAGCAGGATGATGACAGGCAGGGTTCAGTACCTTGCCTCTCTTCAGGCTGTTGTAGAGCTCCTTATTCGGCAGGTACTTCTCCATCTCCGCTTTTACCAGCACCCGGCGCACGTTGATGACCTCATCGACCGTTAAGGCTAGACTCTCCACTGGGTGACTGAACTCCTCCTGAACACACGGAGCAAGGAGGTGAATCATCGGGGGGG
>BROE01000003.1:3824405-3851330 GCA_036571765.1 Plecoglossus altivelis
AGGTGGGTGGAGGTGAGGGGGGCAGGTGGGTGGAGGTGAGGGGGGCAGGTGGGTGGAGGTGAGGGGGGCAGGTGGGTGGAGGTGAGTGGGGCAAGTGGGTGGAGGGTACAGGAGTCTCACCATCCACAGAAGCTTCCTGTCAGTTTGAGAGGCAGACCCAGCCTCCGTGTTCTCTGTGACCTCGTCAACAGAGCTGAGCGAGCAGCGGGCAGGAGAGGGAGGAACCCACCCTGCTACAGGAAGAGAGGCTGGCAGAGAGAGAGAGAGAGAGAGAGAGAGAGAGAAAGAGAGAGAGGGAGAGAGAGAGAGAGAGAGAGAGAGAGAGAGAGAGAGAGAGAGAGAGAGAGAGAGAGAGAGAGATACAGGACAAGTACATCGTATTTAGTACAAAGAGGACATTTTCTCTCTGATCTCAAACCCCTCTCAGTGTTTGACTGGTGTGTAGCCGTGATCCTGGTATCTCCTTAGATAGATGAATCCATCCCCGCGCGTGACTTTGACTTTCTGTTGCACAATATTGGAGACTCCCTTCAAAGTGCGCAGTACATTTCAACGAGTTCAGCAGATAAAAAGAAATGATTGTGGAAGGGTCATATGATAGGCTGCTTATCTCAGTATCTATTCTCTCACCTAATTGCTTGTGTCATAGCGACAGACTTCACATGAAGGCACCAAAATCCCTCCCCTACATGAAGAGATTAAGTATGGTTGAACCCCGTTGTGTATGTCTCCCTCTGCTGGTCAGAACCAGAATTACAATCCGTGTGACTGACCAAGACAGGTACATAATGTAAAGGGGAGGGTGGTCAGTTCTGACCTCTGTGAGTGGGGGGTGGCCCGGCCCCCGACAACGTGTGTGAGCGCGGCCTCTCCCCCACACGCATGATGACGGCGGCCAGGTGGGCGGAGTCCGACAGCGAGGGCAGCATTTCGTCCCTCAGCTCAGCCAGGTCGTGCTCCGAGAACGAGCGATCTCGTTTGATCGGCGTTGGAGAGCTCTCGACGCGGCGAAGATCGCCACCATCTGGAGACTCCTCCTCCTGGAAGGGGGAGGAAAACTTGATTTCAACTATGAGTTTCTACTCTCATATTCTGGTGGTTCTACTCAGTTCTACCCTAAGTTCAAGGGCTGTAGTCCTTCCGGATCCAGCAAGCCCTCACCTCAAATATGTTCATCTCCTCCATCTCAGCCAATGTAGGAGCTTTAAGCAGGACGCGTGGACGGGGAAGGGGGCGGGGCCCCAAGTCTGCGACTGACAGGTCGATGCAGGAAGTAGATTTGATGTCACACGGACAAGGGTAAACCAGACAGGGCAGGGAGCCAAACGCTGGGGTGGGGGGCGGGGGGGGGGGGGGGTAGGGAGAGAGAAAGAGAGAACAACAGCAGCGTTCAGGAAGTGCTTACATGTCATCCTGTTCTTAGTAGCCGTCCCCAGATGTAGCCTAGCAACCAGACCAATCTGCCCCGCTAATGGTTCATTTGCACTGACAGATGTGTCCAGCCCCCTCCCCATCCCCCCACCCCCCCTCCCCCTGAGTGACCCTGGGGCGTGAGTCAGATCAGAGAGCCAGTTTCTTTGGTGTGATTCAAAAAGTCAGTTTGTTTGGTGTGATTCAGAGAGCCACTTTGTTTGGTGTGATTCAGAGAGCCACTTTGTTTGGTGTGATTCAGAGAGTCAGTTTCTATGGTGTGATTCAGAGAGACACTTTGTTTGGTATGATTTAGGGATCCAGTTTGTTTGGTGTGATTCAGGGAGCCAGTTTGTTTGGTGTGATTCAGGGAGCCAGTTTGTTTGGTATGATTCAGGGAGCCAGTTTGTTTGGTATGATTCAGGGAGCCAGTTTGTTTGGTGTGATTCAGGGAGCCAGTTTGTTTGGTGTGATTCCGACAGCCTGGGAGTTTGCTTACGTCTCTGGGGGTTGGGCAGGCTGACAGGCCTCAGTTTACGCTCCTGTTTGATCCCAGCCAGGACGCGCTCATGTAGAGACTCCTGCCTCTGAGGGGGAGGGGGCAAACTGCGCTCCGACACCTGCTCACACACACACACGCACGCACGCACACACACACACGCACGCACACACACACGCACAAGAAGTCATGAAACCGCTTTTACATCTTCTTCTAAGGATATCGACTGACTCAGCAACCAACGATGGCGTCTGTGACAGGTTGGTGGAGACTCACTGGTTTGAGAGGAGGACGAGACCTGATGAAGTCCAGAATGAGCTCATGGGCGTTTCTCTTCACCTGCGTGGGAATGTCACCATCCACCTGCCGACAGAGAGAGAGGGAGGGAGGGAGGGAGGTGGAGAGAGAGAAAGGCAGAGAGGAAGAGAGAGAGATGGGCAAACAGAGAGAAAGAGAGAGAGGTGGAGAGAGAGAAAGGTGGAAAGAGGGAGAGAGAAATGGGCAAACAGAGAGAGAAAGAGAGGCGAAGAGAGATAGAAATGTGGAAAGGGAGAGAGGGATGGGCAAATAGAGAGAGAAAGAGAGGTGGAGAGAGAGAGAGAGGTGGAGAGAGAGAGAAAGGTGGAAAGAGGGAGAGAGAAATGGGCAAACAGAGAGAGAGAGGTGGAGAGAGATAGAAATGTGGAAAGGGAGAGAGAGATGGGCAAATAGAGAGAGAAAGAGAGGTGGAGAGAGAGATGAGGGAGACAGAGAGACATGACAATCAGTGGTCTTCCTGATGGGCAGTAAATGGTCTGGTCCCTCCCTGTAACGCATTGGCCCGCCAGTCTCACCATGACCTTGCGTAGCTGGAACTTGCGCGTCCGAATGTCCTGCATGAGCATCTCAAAGGGCGTGAGGCTGAACTCTGAGGGCAGCGGGTTGAACGGCTGCTCCTCCACCTTCTCAGCTTTCACGCCCTGCCTCGAGCTCCTTCAGCAGCTGCCCCACAGGAACGGGCCGGCCACACACACACTACGCACCACACACCGGCACCGCACACGCACACACCGCACACAACATCGCACACACACACAATCCACAACATCACACACAACATCCCACACACACACACACACACGCACACACGCACGCACCACACAGCAACACAAGCGCACACACACATCCACACACACACACGCACACACGCACGCACACACACGACACACACACATCCACACACACACACACACGACGCACACACACACGCACGACGCACGCACAACACGCACACACATGCACACACCACACCACACACAACGCACACAACGCCACACACACACACATCCACACAACACACACACACAACACACATACCAACACACACACACACATCCACACACACACCACGCACGCACACGCACACACACCGCAACACACGCCACACACACACACACGAGATCACATCCACACACACACACACACACACACACACATCCACACGCACGCACACACACACCCACACATCCACACACGCGCGCGCACTCCCACACACACACACGCGCGCGCGCACACACACACCCACATACACCCACACACACACACACACACACACACAAATGATCATTTGAGAACACACAGTAACTGCATCATTAGAGATATGTACACTGACTAAGCTAACAGACAGACAGAGCCACTGCCTTCCTCAAATAAAACAAAGAATATAAAGATAAGGGTTTATTATTGTCATTCCAAAGCACGGGATGAGCTGGAACGAAATGAGGTACTGACATCCGGTTAAAACCACTTACAAATAAATTATAACTGTTCACCTTCAATAAATACAGCTATCATACACACACACACACACATACTAAACTATGTAAATAAGCAGCATAAGGATACAATGCAGTGTAACATATACAGGTTCCAAACCCACACAATCTCCCACACGCCCTCACCCACACAGCCTCACCCACACAGTCTCACCCACACAGCCTCACCCACACAGCCTCACCCACACAGTCTCACCCACACAGCCTCACCCACACAGCCTCACCCACACAGCCTCACCCACAGTCTCACCCACAGTATCACCCACAGTCTCACCCACTTAGCCTCACACACATAGCCTCACCCACACAACCTCACCCACAGTCTCACCCACAATCTCACCCACAGTCTCACCCACTTAGCCTCACACACACAGCCTCACCCACACAACCTCACCCACACAGCCTCACCCACACACCCTCACCCACACAGCCTCACCCACACGCCCTCACCCACACAGCCTCACCCACTTAGCCTCACCCACTTAGCCTCACCCACACAGCCTCACCTACACAGCTTCACCCACACGCCCTCACCCACACGCCCTCACCCACACAGCCTCACCCAGTCTGTGTGTTTGAGTGCGTCCAGCTCCGATGAGGACTTATCCTCCAGTGGTTCCTCTTTCCTGATCTTCTTCAGCATCTGGAGACAAATCAGTCCGACACCAACCGATCAGTCAGCAAGTTGTTATGCCTGAGTCTGTGTCTGTAGCTGGATATGACTGTGTCTGTAGCTGGATATGACTGTCTGTAGCTGGATATGACTGTCTGTAGCTGGATATGTCTGTGTCTGTATCTGGATATGACTCTGTCTGTAGCTGGATATGACTGTCTGTAGCTGGATATGACTGTGTCTGTAGCTGGATATGACTGTGTCTCTAGCTGGATATGACTGTGTCTGTAGCTGGATATGACTGTGTCTGTAGCTGGATAGGACAGCCTGGTTGTAACAGTACCTCCTTGGCGTCTCTGATCTTGGTGAGGAAGGTCTGAAGCTCCAGCGTCTCCAGGAACAGAGCTCTGCACACGGCCTGGTAGTGCTCCGCAGCCTGGGGAGGGTGAGCAAGCCTGGAGGCGCACAGCGCCATCACCTGCCGGTAGGAACACACAGGCCTCTGCATCGCCCCTTCCTCCTCCTCCTCCTCCTCCTCCTCCTCCTGGCCACTGTAGCCCTCGTCTGTGGTGGCGTTGGCAGGGGAGGCGTCGGCGTCCTGGCCTTGGACGCTGGCCGCCATGCGCTCGATGAGCTGCTCCAACTGGGGGCTCAGCTCGCGCTCCTCGCTCTCATCTAGCCCCCAGTCCAGGGCCCGGTAGATGGCCACGCCCAGGGACTGGACCAGCTGGTCCCAGAAAGAGAGGTCGAAACAAAATGCACCCGAGGTTCGTCAGAAAAGGGGCTTGTTTTCTATGGGGGACGGACGGATGGACGTGGGTGCATTTGATGTGGCTCACAGGGCGGGCCAAGCGGCTTACCGTGCTCTCCGCCATAGGAGGGAGGGGGGGCCTGGCCTGGTCATCTAAACACACCCAGAAGATGACATCATGATGGATGTACACACAAAACAACTGTAGTTCACATTTTACTACAGTAAAATCACACTTTAGGTCAGAGTAGGATCGTTTGTGGAGTTAAAAGAAAAGACGACAGGATCCGAAAACCAGAAAATAGACAATGGCAAGTTCAGTATTGATTAGTCCCAGATGCAGAATATGAGTTACTGTCAGTGATACTGGGCCATTTTGTACTGTACCGTTCTGTTGAAACTGCTGAGTGGGCGTCAGCATTAGCTCCGCCCCCACCAGGCTCCCTGTTTGAGTCCATTCATATAGCTCCTTTTCTGTTGGCTACTCGGGTAACCTATCATTGTGTCTGTGTGTGTGTTTGTGTGCGTACGCATGTGTGTGTGTTGGTGCGTGCGCTTGCATGGACAGACCGGGGGAAGCGCCTAGCTCAGATGTCAGTAATGACACCCAGGAGGGTCGAAACTCCCCATTCAGCAGCTCTCAGGAACCAGAGACAGAGAGAGAGAGATGCAGACAGAAAGAGAGAGAGAGACAGACAAAGACAGAGACAGGGAGATGCAGAGAGAGAGAGAGAGAGAGAGATGCAGACAGACAGAGAGAGAGAGAGAGAGAGAGAGACAGAGAGATGCAGACAGAGAGAGAGAGAGAGATGCAGACAGAGGGGAGGGAGGGGGGAGAAAGAGGGGTTGGAGGGGGAGGGAGGGGAGGGGTGAAGAAAGACCCCGTTCACAGCCTGCCTGACTGAACCAGGTACAAGGGATTCTTTCTACTTTATTCTTCCCTCTTGGACATTGTTTTCACTCTATTTCCATTCCTCTCTCACACACACACACACACAGACACACACACACACAAACAGGGGCAGAGCTCTTTGAAGACCTCAGGGTAGGGTGTAGTCTGGGATCGGGGTCTAAAGTGACATCTCGTTAGGGTCAGGTTAGTGGCTGGACAGCTTGTTCACGGTAACCGTGCGGCCAGTCGCAGGTCCCCGCCCTCTCGGCAACCAGCAATCCTTTCCTTAATCTGCCCCGAATCAAACCTCTCAACTGGTTGTCATGAAAACATGCAAGACGAGAGGAGACTGGAACTTTGAAGGTAGATGGGAATTTCAGGATAGAACCACGATGATGGAGGGAGAGGGGAAAGGGAGGGAGGGAATAAGACAGAGAGAGAGCAAGAGAGGGAGAGAGGGAGAGCGAGAGAGAGAGAGAGAGAGAGAGCGAGAGAGAGAGAGAGAGAGAGAGAGAGAGAGCAGGGATGTGCTGATGCTGACCTCGTCCACCACCCATACACAGCACCCATATACACCACCCATACACATTACTCATACACACCACCCATACACACCACTCATACACAGCAGCCATACACAGCAGCCATACACAGCACCCATACACAGCACTCATACACAGCACCCATACACAGCACTCATACACAGTACACATACACAGGATCCCCTCCATGTCCACAAACAACAACATCAACACAGGCCTGTCGTCCTGCAGACTTACAGTCCAGTGGTTCATCAGAGGCTGAGCTAAGGTCCCATGACCATGAATAAAACATGTAACATTAGCATAGGACATGCGTGTGGCTCAAGACAACCTCTAGTTTGTGAAGTCAGCCAGCCTAGCATTCTGGATACACAACCAACTCTTGGTTAGGAAGTTAACAAGAAATCGGTCAATCGAAGTTGACCCTGTCTAAAGGGTTCTCAGTTGCAAGGATCATGACTGCGGGTTCAAACCTTTCACCTATCAACGTTCTGTGAAACACGTTTCTGATATAACAAATGATCATTATCGGCCGGTGCTTTTAGTATCGAACGGTGCGTCGGGCAACGCAACGTCACAGGTAATCATTACCGTCAACAGTAACTCCCAAGCCGTCCTACTGGAAAGCTGTCAACATGCAGGTGTTTTGGACGGGAAAGAGATCAGATAACTGCATTACACTGCGCGTTCAACCTATTCTGATTACGTTCAACGTGGCGTTTCAACGAATACAACCTAATATGCTGATACACTGAAGCGAGTATGCGTGCTGTAAATAATTGATAATTTACCGGTAAGCTGTAGGCTACACTGCACACCAAGCCGTTTGCGTGCGTGGAGTTGGTATGACAAATGAGCGCTTTAAGAAGACGTTGTTCAAAAACAATACGTCTGAATGCTAAATCAAATGAATGGGACAAAAGATTTCTCCAAATAATTTAGACTAGCACACACAGGCCTGTGAGTTAGGCAACCATAATAAGTTTGTGCATGTGTGTTTTGATATAGGTGAAAGTTGCGGAGATTTCCATACAAAGCGCTATACCGTTGGCACTGGTCTCCTTCTGTAGACAAACCGTCCCGTCTCTGAGGAGGAGGATAGAGGACGGATCCTTCACCCGGTAAACTCCGCCGGTCACCGTGACCGGGCGCGGCACCCTCAGCGCTCTGCAGCACTGGTAGCATACGGCCCAAGCCTGTTCCTCGTTTATAGGCTGCTCGTACGATTTCAGCACCTCCTCCAGAGACAGTTCCCGTGGGTCGGTCAGGTCCCGCGCCTCTACCCGATCCGTGGGAGCGGACACTCTCGAATCCTCATCACTGACGCTTCTGTTAGTTGATCGGGCCATAGATGCGGTACCGCTGAGCGCATTCTTCACACCGAATCCTCCGTAGCCATCGAGATAACTGCGTGGCTACCTCTGTTCCGTTCCCCTCTCGACAGGACGCCGACTCAACTGCCGCAGCTGTGAGTTTCCATAACAGCGAATGAAAGCGATCTTTGATCTGCAGGAATGTCAATCAGCCGCGAGGAAGAAGAGAGAAGGCGGGAGTAGGAGGCAACCTTCAGCACAACCCGAGTGGCGCAATCCTGGCAACTGCTATCCGATAGGAGTAGTGACAAGGGTGAAACTTGTTGAGAATCTTCAACCACCCCCCGTTGGCAGCGCTGTATTGATCATATTTCAACGTTGAAGCAATTTATTTACAAAAACAGGTGTTCGAAAACGCAGGTTTTATACGTCCAGCTCTCCAACGACAGCTCTGCTGCAGAGCATCTTCTGTGCTCCGCCCCTGGCTCGCGCAGGAGCATCGTCACCTACCAGAAATGATCCCCAAAAACCAACCTATGTAAAAGACTACTAAATCAGACTCATGGACTGCAATGTAATAGGCTTCATCTTGTACGTAGGCCTTCTTGCTAACTGGATTTTAAGTAGATGTTCAAGTTAACGATCACATCTAGTGGGGCGTCCAAGGGGATTTCAATAGGCAAGGCATAGTCACATCAACAACATGTAAATAAACGCTGTAACTTCCATCTGACTTCTTCGTCTGTGGAGTTTATCAGTTTACGGACAGAGCCTACGTCCTCTTCCGTCCGCCTCCGTTAGGGGGCGCCACAGCATTCTATCTGTCAGTTCACAGGAATACAACTTTCTACAATAGTCGGCAGGTTTATTTGAAGGTGTGCATCTTTCAGTTCAAACGTTTTGTTCTGGTAGAATAGCTTTAGATGAGGGGTAGTGAGCTCACCTACTGCACTATTCACTTTTCATACACACTGCCGTGTGTACACAAACTGCACTAAAGACTCTGTAATAATATGTATCTATTCTTCGCACATGCACATCGGTAAGTATTCGTACAGTTTGTATAGTTTGTATCCTGTTTAGTTTATGTATAGGAAAATGGTTATATTTATTTTAAATTGATTGTTGTTTGTCTGTACTGTTGTATGTCTGTACTTCTGTAACACCGTGGCTCTGTGAGGCACGACATTTCGTTCCACTGTATGCACCCGCATGTAGTGGAATGACAATAAAGCACAACTTGAACTTGAACTTGAGGGGACGTCCTAGACCATTTCAAATGTTACTTTCTTTAAAATACCGTGTTTATAAAAGACCATGTCTATAACTATTCTGACCCCCCACACATCCCTTCCCGTCAGACCTACCCTCGGCTTTGATGTCACCTTCATGCCTCAACTGGGTGGGTGGAATTGTACGTGCGCCTGAGGATTAACCTGGCAGCTAGCAGCCTGGCCGGGATCCCAAGTTTACCTGAGAAATGGCAGCAGCTGTGTACCTGGACTAGTTGTCCAGCAGGTGGCGCTGTGGGCATTCTGCACGCCACAATCACCCGATCATGACTCATCTTATTGGTGTTTAAACATCAACAAACAACATCAATTTGAGAGAAGACTTGATGTCTTTATTGCAGTAGGATTAATAAAGAAACAAGTTGTACCTCAAAATGACTGTTCAAAAAACTTTAAATCAAAAATACATTTAAATCAAAACAGGTTCGTGAGGCGCGGGCCTTATTCTTTCAGGCATACTCGGACATTCACACAATCATATGGTAAAGGAAGAATGAAAAAATAAACATAAAAAGTCTGAGAAGATCACATTCTGAAAAGCATTGTAGTGTTGGCTCGGCCATAGAGGCATCATAATTACTCTAGCCAATTTGTATTGCAAATTTTTACCGTTAATAGTTGATCACCAAACGGAGTTATTCAAAATAAGGACATCCCCTCATTCCGCACCGGCCAACTGATATTTCCGGGAAAACAGTGCAAGTAAATGACACAACAATAGACAGGAACAGAAAATCAGAAATGCAGTTTAACATATCATCTCGAAATATATGGACACTCCCTGTGACTCTGATACCACTGTGATGCAAAGTGAATCTCCCGGACTAAAGTACCTAATTAACCCTCCCCCCTTCCCTCCCCAAATTAAATATTAATTTAGTGTGTATACATATATATATCATAAACCCATTATGAATCCAAGGTCAAACGATCAAAACCCTCAACCCTTTTATAAATAAATATGAATCTGCTCAAGATTCACTTTATTATCAAGCATTCACGTCCAGATAATACTGGTCTATAGCTCCACAAAGATTGCATCTGAATCCTCAACTTTCTGACTGAGCGACCACAGGTGAGGGGAAAATAGGCAACCTAAATATCCTCCAGCCCTCGCCTTCCCCGCTGGCGTCCCGCTGGGATGTGAGCTTAGCCCCCCCCCCCTGGCAGTCATCCCTGGTTACCCATGACTGGGCTGGAAAGCACAGCGCCAACACCACCCACAACCAGCTGATGACACCACAACCTCTTAACGAGGACAGGGATGGGGAAGCGGCGGTGAGAAAACAATCTCTCCTGCTCGACATCAGCGAAGCGAGAGTGTGGCGGACCACGGGAAGACACCAGAGACGTTGCTGAAGGGGGCAGCACGGCTTAACGTGTACGGAGAGCAGAGGCGGAGTCTTCAGGTTCTGGTTCCTGTGGGTCGTCGTCCGCAGCAACGCGACCTGGTCGCTCAAAACCGACGCAAGCAGCACTTCAACAAAACGGAGCCTTGGAAAGCGGAAGTTTGGCCGACCGCAGGCATCCACACTAGCTTGTACACATGTACCTTTGAGGTTATTCTCTGGGGGGCGTCATTGCAGGCATCATGGAGCATCCAAGCTCGGCCTAAACGCCAAGAAAACTGCTTTGCCGCCACCCAGGCCATGAAGCCTGAACAAATGACTGTCACCATGGCATCCGCTCTCGCCAAAAACACGTTCAGAAACACGGTGACACGGATCGTGTTTCTGTTCATTGTACGTTGTAAAGCTGTCCTTTCATTTGGCTTTATATATAAATATATACATATATTCACTGTTTAGGTTCTAGTTTAACGTGTTATATACTTTCGAGTTTGTTCTAACCGGAAGTGTTTATCTCCTAGTTCAAAGGTTTTACATTCTAGTTTACCCTCAGCGTCCTTTTCGTTTTCATTTGAAATGTTTTATGTATAATTAACTCAAGAATGGCATGCCCAGTATAACATTGTGTAAGCTGTGCAAACAACATGCATTGCCTTAACGTTGATTCCTTCAGGTCACCAGATGGCTTCTTCGGGATGTAATGTTAACAGGGAGTTAAGAAAAGGTCTAAATGCCTGTTCCCTTCCTCCAGGCAGCTCCAAACCATGTATCTTTTGAATCATATTGAAATCAAGAACTAATCAAAATCGGGTTTTGCTTAACGCCGGTGCTGCCTTCGGGTCACTGCGACCCACCGTTGCGGTCCAAAAGGTGAATCACACTGACCCTAAGGCAGTACAAGGGTTACAATCTGGGGCAATCTACAACGAGATGTTTGTAAGATAAGTGATAAGGACTTTTGCCTTGGATTCCAAATTACCGAAAGTCTCAACACAGTTTCAATTCAGCTTTGTGGTGTCTGTTTTGGACGTTTGCCAGCTGAATTGGTATTGTTCCCGTGGCAACAGGAGGTCAATGTCCAACTTCTTCTGCTCTTTCTCCGTGTCGACCATCCTGTATCCGAGCATGGACATGGCGCCCTTGCACACTTCCTGGATCCGTCTCACCTTGCTGTGGGCCAACGAGGAGCGCCAGGCCTGCGACACGTCCGCCGCATTCCGCGATGTGATCTGGAACGCCTCCTTCTGGGTGCCCTTGCCCTTGCCGTGGGTGACCCTGTAGATCCACTCCCGGAGCTGCTCGTTCATCTCCAGACCCACGAAGCGGTACATCTTGTCAATCTCCTGCAGCGGGTCGCGCACCATGTCCTCGTAGCGGACCATCTTGTAGCGCCCGTGCAGGAAGTCCGGCGGCTTGAGCACCGCCGTTTCGTGGATCCTCACGTGGCTCCGACAGACCTCCTGCATGACGGCGTACAGCTCCTTGGCGTCCGGCTCCTTGGCGTCCGGCTCCTTGCCGTCCCTCTTGCCCTCGCAGTCGCCCTGCTCCAGCACCAGGGCGTTGTCCTGACTCAGGGCGCTGGCCGCCTGCTCTCGGGACCGCGCCACGGCCCGCGGGTCCCGGATGAGGTGGATGATGCGCAGGTCGAGCGTGGGGTCCTGGAGCAGCGGGTAGAGAGACTCCAGCTCGAAGAAGCGGACCTCCTTCAGGACCACGTGGCTGTACGTCTGGCAGGCCTCAGCCGCCTTCTGCAGGCCGCCGGCGGAGATGCAGCGCTTGCGGCAGGCCGTCTCGTTGCTGAACAGGTGCCTGGGGGTGAGGGGGCAGGACGGCGGGGAGCAGAGGGCTCGGCTGTGGCTCCACATGAAGATGGTGGAGAGGTTGTGCTGCTCGGGCATGTAGGCGTCCATGGTGGACATGTCACACTGGAAGACGCTGCGGACCAGGTCCCTGACGGCCATGCGCAGCGCCCGCGCGCCCGGCCTCTTCAGCGTGGTCCACACGTGCCAGGCGGGCTCCATCAGGTAGAACACAGACGGGTTCTGGCTGAACACTTGGCCCAGGAAAGACGAGCCCGATCGCCACGACGACAGCAGGAGGACGTGCACCTTGCCCTGCTCGGGGCGGGAGCCGCAGGGGATGACCTGGGCGTACCAGCCGAACAGCAGGAGCACGGCCGACCCCTGCAGGACGACTAGGAGCAGGAGGACCGGAGGGGTCAGTCTGCAGCGAGACATGGCCATCTGGATCACGGTGCCTCTACGGCTGTGCTGGAGTCTTTCAGATCCTGGGTCTTTCCACCTTCTCTCTCCGTCTCTCTATCTGGGCTTGGATCTGGGGAGTCTGGGAGTGCGTCAGTGGAGAAGGAGAGAGGAGAAGAGGAGGGAGAGCGAAGGCACGTTAATGTAAAACATGTGTGTCCCAGCTGTACTCCTATAGAATAGCGCAGTGCATATAGGAACCGTGCTGGAGAGAGATCCTCTGATTTACAGGTTCCACAACTCCTGTTGGATTGTATCCAATAAGCCGGCAATACTTCTTGAATTGTAATCGCAGGCGGGTGTGTTCTTTTCGTGCTGTAGCTCAATCCGTATCCAACAACAGGGAGCCATCGTTGAAGTTTTGATTTCATAACCGTTCAAATGGCCAACAGGCAGGCCTTGTCTAAGCACTGCTGGACAATGATCCTATTTTAGAAAAGACCTCAAACTATCCTGTCAGTCATGTCCAGCTAGTCTTTATGGAATTCCATTACAAACCTAATAAGAGTGCATGCTCTGCCCGTAGGATACTAAACAATTGAAACAATCGCTGATGTGTAACCTTGGGAACATTATGTACCCGATGCATGTAGCAATTCAGGGCAGACTAGACCAGGCTACTGGAACATCTGTTCAAAGTGTTCACATTGTCCCCACAGCAGAATCCCCACAGCAGAATCCCCACAGCAGAATCCCCCTGACCCAACAGTAGGGAGGGGGGCGTGGCAGAGTGTGTGTTCTTCCACAGTGGGATTGCGCGTGTTTCACCGTTTGTTACTACCAAAGCGTACGAAAGAGAAAAGAGGAAAAGAGATACAAACAGACATGGAGGAATGTGGAAAAAGCTCCCCAGATGGGGAGGCACAATCAAGTCCACAAAGTCACACAGAAAAGAAAAACCATCGCCATAGTTACGGGTTTGCCATAGCTAGTGTGCTTAAGACAAGAAGCTGAACATTTGATAATGGTTGATAGGGATTGATTAGAGTGTATCAAAGTGCTATAAAGATGGGAGATAGAGAGAAGTTGGAAGCAGAAGTATGGAACCTAACAGTATATTTTCGATGGTAAAACTGAATGACTCCTCTTTTGAATAGTATCTTAATCTAGAACTTTCGATGCACTTCTAGTGTTTGATTCTATGCTTAACTTAACACTGTGGCCTTAGGGTTGCCGGGATTGTTTTATTTTTTGACCGAATGTCCTGGGGGGGCGACTGCCCCCCCCTCCCCCCACACCACCACCATCACTCCGAGTTTTCAGTCCAAGTGTCTCGGTTCGTCGCATATCAACCGACCCTATGTGGCCCATGTCGGTTTGGATAAAAACGTCCGCAACAAGCATCAGTCTAAAAGTAACGTCGACCGCTTACACGCTACGTTTACACACACTTAAACATATAATCCCCATCTTCCAAATCCTAATGTTCGGAACCTATCATTCAAATCCATAAATACACGGACTGTGTTTATAAACTGTAGCCTATGTGGCCGACAAAGAACGGAAATTGGCTATAGCCTAATTGAAAGCCCGGGGAACAAACTTTTCCTCTTAAACTATTCAAAATGACCGTCAATTTAGGATGCGTAACTGGCTATGCTCAACCGGCGCGCAAAGTTGTCTTAAACGTTCCGATTTCTTTCAAAGAAATTAAAAAGTGAAATCGTTGTCATGTAGACATAAATAACCAACAGAACCGACTGTGATCGAGTTTCCCCAGAGACGAAACGAGATGCGGGGGTCTGGAGGCTGAGAGGATCGCCTGTGATCGGAGGGTCCGGGGGTAGCCCACGGTTCGGTTGCTTTTTGTTGTACGAATATCCTTACCTTAGTCTCCGTGTTGCCAGGCGACGACCTCCTAAGACTGACTATGGAGAGCTCTCAATGTAACGAATCGATAACTAAGGCCATTAAAAGCTATCCTATATGTGAAGTAAGACGTGGTCTTGAGAGGTACGGTGATGCCAGTGCCAAAGCTTTTCAGATTCCAAAATAAAGGTCCTTCCAATTACAAACGCCTTCTCTCAATGGCAGACGTGGGCTGTAATCTGCTTTAATTTTGATTAGACACAAGTCAAACGTCAGTGTTTCGACCCTGTTCCCCTCACACACTTTACCACGCCTTTTATTGCTTTAGGGTACCCTATACTACATTTCAAAGAAATGATTGAGTGACTTCATGCCTCTTTATAAAATGATAGCCATATATAGCCTATCTTAGTGGAGGCTTCACACCTTCCATATGATAAAATATATACATGACTGATTCTCTAACCTATTAATATTAGCAAATTAAATCCAGATCAATATCTTTTTAAATAGGCTAATATCGTGATATGGACTGTGTCCCTGTTTGTGTTTAACTTCTGGCTATTTTAGTAGGATAGTTTTTTGTTTTGTTTTACAATATAAAGTGTTTAGGCCACATGAATTAAGTCGGGACTTCAGATCCATCGATTCTCTAAACTCTAAAGCGATGAGAGCAGTTCGTTCACAATTTTGGTGGGACCTCAAGACCACATATATACTATATGTATACCTATAAAAACTGTATACTATTTATATCTATGTAAATGATGTATGTAAATGTGAGGCTTTAGACAGCCTCACTCACACCTTCTGTTTTGTGCCCAACTCATTTCTGAGTGTTGTTTGAAAACGGGATGTAAAGTTTCATGTATTATTTAGCGCTATGGTCGAACACAAACAACACAACACAAAAGTATAACACACTGGTCCAATTTCCGTGTCCGTTAAATGAAAGTAAAAAGGAAATTATGACTCAGCTAAACTCAATTCTAGAATGATTCACCTTGGCAAAGGATGCAGCCGGTTCCTGTTGAAGTAAGAGCTTTATCCTGTGTGAGTGTTCAGTTTTACTCTTACTTTTACGCTTCACTATGTAACAGCTCAGAACAGCCGTTCGTTTTTCCTTCAAGTTGAAGAAATCAACTTCGATTCCTTCAAGAGTTTTACTGAGACTAAAAAAGCACATGGGTAGACCTCAGGCTAAAATACCTGACTGACAAGAGTGCGTTGGGGAGGTCACCTCTACACTTCATTTGCTATTGCAAACTCATAAAGTCGCTCCCTGGAAACATAAAAGCTCAAATAAAACGTGCCTTACTCAGTTTCACACGTTTTTGTGGATGACTGTAACCCTATGAGCTGCGAGGATGAGCTAATGCAATAACACTGCAACACAACTGAAAGACAAACCCTTTATTGTGTTCACTTGTTTATCGACATACACAGACAGACCGGATGAACGCCTTTCCTTCAAAGTGCCACTTAAACCACGGAACAGCAACGCTGTCAATGACAAATGAGACTGTTGCGCTGTCTGTGATGTACATGAGATTACTGACTTAAATTCTCTATTTCATCAGACACCAATATGTAGCAGGATATGGATTTACCGTTTCCCAGCAGGACAATATAAACCCATTGTTACCTGTTGATAATTAACCTACGGTGATCATGTGCTGTGGCAGATTACAAACAATGGGAAGATTTTCCATTACATTTCGCAATGGACAAAGTCATTTGAATCCTACGCTACCAATTGACGTTTTGCAATTCGCGAGACTCAATTACAAGCGCTTTCCCATCTAAAAATGGGCAAAGGTGAGACTGATCATGTAAGGTGGGTGAAAGGAGGGGTCACCATTAAACATATTTCAAAGTAAGAACAGTTGCATGAATGTTGAGTTAGTGCGCTACACGTTTGGACCAGACTGTAAAAACCCTCAGGACGGCTCTGAAAGGTGAAGCCAAAACATAACGGTTGCCCCCTAACGGCTGCCCGCCGTACAGCTCGCCCCCCTTCCATGTTAGCGGATTGGACACGAGCCAAACAAAAAAAGTGCAAGTCAGATTATTTTTTTCAACGATTGTTTATGTCATTTAAAATAGTTTTACCCAAGTTTATGCGCTTTTTATCAGCAGTTTTCTATTCATTATTTGACAATCTAAACATGGGTTGTTGTGTGCTTGGTGTCCCTCTGTCAAATCAGCAAGTTGAAGAATCTAGCATGTGCTGTGCGTACGGATATTAAGATGTTTGTGAACTAGGAGTGGTGCCGACCCGTTTGCTTGGTCAAAATCTCATTGACACTACTAGCGACTGCAACATCAAGAAAGTCCTTTCCCCCAACAACGTTGTCCACTACGCTTTATTCATGAAATGTAGGAACATTGTCGGAAACATGGCGACAGATTGTGTACCGCGTGAGTGTGTACCACGTTAGTGTGACTGTCAGGCCGAGCAGACGGTTGGGTGGTCTGTCTGAGAGAACCTTAAGAGTCCGCTTGGAGAATCAAGAGTTATGTGGCTTCAGGAGAGGGACGACCACAGTGGGAAGGACCTGGTTCTGGAAGACAAAGGTCTGGACCCGGCTGAAGACCCAGAGGAAAACGAGCAGCACGCTGACGTACTGGATCCAGGCCTGCTTGATCGTCTCCCAGAAGCCGGGTCTATAGGTGGGGATCCACGTTAAAGAAACACCGGTCCGAACGTTTCACCCCATCTACATTTAACCCCCCATGTCATTAACTCGTACGTGCGGCAAGACATTCGCTCCCCAGCTCATCATCATTTCATTGTTGTCTCTCCTTTACACTGCTCATTCAAGTCAACATTTACTTGAGAAAAACTGTTGAGTTGAGGCGTTGGGCACATTTCTGTGTACACGCAATTACGACCGTCTCAAGACGCTGGAAGTTTTGTTTGAAAAGATGCGAGTGATACAGATAGTGGCTTTAGCTGGTCGAACAAACAAAGAAACCGAAGCCAAACGCTAGAGACACCATCTCCATTGTTGCAGGCGCACGCAATTGTGTGTAGCCGTCGATGAGGTTGAGCAGCTAAATGCTGACACGGACACAAACAAAAGGATATCTGATGACTTCCACAGGGTAGCGGATCTCAGCGTTGATGTGAAAGGGAGCACTGGAAGCTCGTCCTACGGTCCAGACCGGACTTGGAGCAGACAGAACTGTGGTCACTGGAAGGGAGACAGCAGGTAGCGGACATGGTGATACAGTTCATTCAGACATAAAGCCTCATGTTCTGTCTCCGTGGATACTGTTGTGTTGCTGATACAGATGGAGAATCACCAGTCATATGTCATTATGAACTGTGATGTGGATCACTAAAAGAAACGACTGCTCGTGCTAACAACATCAGACAGGACCGAGCAGTCTAAGCTTCTCAGACAGAACAAAAGCTTACAATTTCTTTCTTGATATGAGCCGATGATGTTGACCAGATTATATGTGCTTGCAAAGGGACTGGATCCGTCGATTACAGACACCTGCAGGATGAACAGGAATCAGAACAGGCGATCAACCAAATGATGCATGACGTTCAGAACACCGAGGGCTAAACATTGAGGCCAGAATATTGCTAATATTGGTAGTGTTGGGAGGTTGTCCGGAATGACCCATATTAGGAACATCCTGGCCATAGGATTGCCTGTATTTGCTAAGAGCTTTTCTTGCATTGTCACGGAGAGTGGCAGTTATAATAATGGTGTAACTAGCTTTAATTTCAACATTTGGCACTTGGTGGTTTGCATCCTGTGGGTAAATATATACACGTGTGTCCATAGGGTGTGTGTGTGTGCCTGAGACTTAGATAAGAAGGATGTAAGGATTTTGAGAAATGCGAAGGAGGCCCGCGATGTGCGTTTACATTGTACAGCGTGTAGCGTCCGCGGTGGGGCAGGGGGGTCTTCTGCTGGAGACGTAGATCTCCGCTGACGAAGAGCTGGGAGCCGGGGACGGAGGAAGAGTACTGCACGTACGCTAGAGACTGCATCACCACCGTGGACATCCTCTGGAGGCGGAGAGCGAGAGAGCGTAAGAGGGAGAGGTGCAGGGAGGAGGAGAGCGAGAGGGAGAGGTGCAGGGAGGAGGAGAGCAAGAGGTGCGGGGAGGAGGAGAGCGAGAGGGAGAGGTGCGGGGAGGAGGAGAGCAAGAGGTGCGGGGAGGAGGAGAGCGAGAGGGACACGCGAGGGGAGAGAGCGCGAGAGTGGGGAGGGGGAGAGAGAGATGAGAGAAAGATGAGTGCAGAGAAAGAGAAGAGAGGGGACAGAGAGATGAGAGGGGAGAGAGAGCGATGAGATGAGAGAGAGATGACAGAAAAAGGTAAGAGATGAGAGCAGAGAGAGATGACCGAAAGAGGCAAGAGATGAGAGGAAGGGTGAGTGACAGCGACAGTTAGGGAAAAGGCACGAACTGATTGCAGTAGAAAGAAAGGGAGAGGGAAGGAAGGATGCAGGAGACGAGGAGAGAGGAGACAAGGAGCGAGGGATGGAGGTAGAGTACATACAAACAGCTGGTAAGAAAAGGTGAGGAGGAGCTGGACACTGTAGGCCTGCTCCTCGGCCTTCAGAGGAAGCTGCAGGTTGAAACTCAGGCGGTCCAGTTTTCCATCCTGGTTCACGTCTTCCTCCCGCACCTGCCCGCCATCAACAAACACAATCAAGTTTCCATCCCAGTAAATGAATTTGAATACACGGATCCTCTCTGGAGGAGGGAGCAGGAAGGGTTCTTACAGACACAGATGGAATCCGGAGGTTTGCTCCCTGCAAGTTGTTGAAGTTAGCAAATGTGCTCCATGCCACATAGTCCCCTTTAGTGCTGGTGGCAACTACCAGGAGAGTCTGATACTGGAACCGGACAACAGGCTGCTCCTCATAGGTGCTCCTCTTTACCCAGAATCCTGAGCGAGTTTGGGAAATATTGTAATAGATAGATTACACGTCAGTATGGGCCAGCAACATCAACACAGAAGGAAGCGAAAGCTTTTCAACACCGACTGAAAAAAACGTGAAAAAGTCATGACCATGTGTAAGAATGAGCGATGCAACACATAGCAGCAACAACAACATAAGATGTGTGAGTTGGTCTAGAGTTGTGATTACCTTGACTCCTGTACGCCACCAGCAAGGGTGGGATGTATGTGAGGCACAAAACAATAATGATGAACAGCGTCGCTTTTGTGCAAACGCTGGTTTTGTAGCGAATTAAAGCCGGATGAGAATATACTTCATAAAACGCCATAACAATAAGATGAGTAGAAAACGTTTCTTTTTCAACAACCAGGTGGTTTTATCTACAGCAGCCAGCTATGGCTACTGTAGCTAGCTAAATGCTAGGAATGTACAAACGAATCCTGCAGAAGGCTGGCGACAAACTGGAATACATCCAAACACAGATCAAAAACTGAAAAGGTACGGAACCACATTTGGACTTGCAATAACTTTTAATTTGGCCATCAATGAGAAACTCAGTGCAAAGATAGCGACCTAATACTATCTGAAGATACTCGCCGAATTCATGCTACCCCTCTCTGGGCGGTTAGTAGCTACTTCCGGTAGTTTAGCGTCTGGAGGTTACCATGGCTGCGGATGGGTTTATGCAGAGCCTTTTCTATGGCTCCGGTTAGATGGCAACAAATCGCTGTCACCCAAATAGAACATTGGTTCCCCCGCGTACGCCTCAAAGTGGTACGACCAAAGCATCTCTCCTCAACCGCTTCCCCGGATAAGAGAATTTATCCACTCTGCTAAATAGATAGCGAAGTCTATGATTGGCCTAAAGGCACATGCTTAGATCACTCTTATGTTTTTACCTTTAATAAAAAGAGCGAACAAGTATTCGTCTAGGCTTAAGGGTGGAGGATTCGATCGCAGTGACATCACATCGGATAGACGGACGTCCGACGCCTTTGCCTGTACATGATCGACGCGTTGTTTTGTTGTATTTTCTACATTAGATAAACAGTTAGATCTATTGCTTTTATTTTCAAGTTCAAATCTTCCTCTCAGCTTCACGCCATTGCGTGCTCGTATCAGCAAAAATGAAATGGATGTTTAAAGAGGACCATTCCCTCGGTAAAGGGGTTTTAATTGTTATGTCACATCCTCACATATTTATTGCTGGCGTGCATCTTAACCTGTAGCTAATTCACATGTTTTCTACGTCAGGCTTCACTTCTAGGCCTCCAGCTTCCCTCCTTAGAACTGCATGCGCAAGTTTGGTTGTGCGGTCCTCTTCGGCTTCTGCAAGCACCATTGTTTTACTATTGATTACTATACAATGACTTGCTGTGGTACATGTGAGTCCTACGGGTTAAGGGCATGCAGAGCTATTTTTATTGTAGCACCTCGGCAAGTGAAGCCAACTCCGATATCTACAACAACGGCTGACACACACAATTAGTTGGTTGAATATCACCGAGGTCTTATGGTAGTCATATCTCCTATCGATGTGATTTTATTACATTATTGTGACGGTTACAACCACCGTCCGTGTGCACATTGCCCTCAATGTTCCCGGTGTAGGGCTTCACTTGCACAGATATATCTTAAATTAGAGCCGTTATCTGGGCTAATGAAAACTGGCTGCACGTGGGAGAAAGCTTCCCATGAGAACCGTTTCCTTGTTGGACGGAAGCTGGGAGGATGAGGAGAAGGATGATGATGACATTTAAACCGTCAAAAGACAGGCACCATCTCCTCCGGTCGCTGCTTCACTTTCAAACCACTCTTTCCCCCTCAGAGTCGGTCATGGTGGTAACTGAAGGAGTTTATTTATGGGCGATTGTATGATTAGTTGTGGTTAAGAATGAGCAAAGAGTGTGTGTTTGTGTGTGTGTGTGTGTCAAACAAAGACAGAAATAAAGTTGACTTTTGTATTCCTCCGTATCATATTCTGACCGCATGACTGCTTTTGGTGGCCGCAGTATGTGACTAAGGTGGACTCTGGCATGAATAATGGGCTGGGAAGATCTCGAACTCTTTCCCAGGTATTATCTGAGTCATGTCCTGCCCTGTAGACTTATATTAATGTTTCTTTTGTTTTTCCTTTTCACCCTGTGTCACTCACTCTCCTCCCTTCTCAGAACACAGATGTTTGGAATCGGCCAAAATCAGAAACAAGTACCCTGATAGAGTTCCGGTAAGTGACAGATGGGAACGTAGATAAGCTTAAGACAGACAGGCACACAGGTTGGTGGACTGGGGGGGGCGTGAGTGACGTTGATGGAGGTGTAGCCAGTGTCTGTATTTGCCCAGGCTGTGCAGTATTGACGTGCTGCGTGTGTTGAGGGGAGTAACCCTGCAGGGAGAGGCATTCGGTTGGGAGGATGTGGGAACTATTCAGAGAAGAAGAGAGGAGGACTGTTTGAACATGGCATGCTAATGGGTACAGAAAAGGTACATACAGCACTATCCTAGTGATGGCCTTTAACTCTTGTGTTCTCTTCGCATTCTGCAACTCCCCCTGTCCTAAGGGTCAAAAAGGCCTCACCTTCAAACCTGATATAAAGCAGGTTCAATTTGGACCCTGTACCCTTTTGGGCACTGAAATATTCAACCACCACCTCTTTTTGTCTAAATTCAATCAAGCACATCCAGTCTAAATGTCTCACTGTGGGTGTGCGTGCGTGAGCGTTAAACGTAGTTTTTGGGTCATTCGGGCCCCCGAAGAGAACACATGGGTTAACTGTCCTTACAAATGATCTGCATACAAAGGTTACCAGGTTGCACTGACTGATAAGGAACGTCTACCTAGCCCCCCTGCCCCCCCGTCCCCCTGCCCCCCCAGTCCCCCTGCCACCCCGTCCCCCTGCCCCCCGTCCCCATGCCCCCCCAGTCCCCCCGTCCCCCTGCCACCCTGTCCCCCTGCCCCCCAGCAAGGGCACCAGCCTGGGCCACGTGTGAGTCGCCACGTGGCTGCTTGGTAGTTCTGACCCCCGAATGACAGGGCTTTTTGTGTGGTAGGAAGGAGCCTTTGTATGGTCATAAAAGCCCAGGAAAGTGATCCTTGTTCTGGGATCTCACTCTTCATCTGCCAAGTGGGACAACTGATGTTGGAGACAAAGACCGCAAACAGTTCTGACAGAAGGCCACGTTTTCACTACGCTACATGAGTGATACACACACACCCATGTACCGTACTGTTTGTCAACTAGCAAGCACGTTATTCAGACTAGGGCGTCAGTAAAGAAAGACTGTGTACATTGGGCTGAGTTCGTGTGAGACTTTGTGTCATTCTAGTCAAAGTGTTAGGGCTGGTCTGTGTACTAACGTCTGTCAAACGGTTTCAGGTGATCGTGGAGAAGGTCTCCGGCTCTCAGATCGTAGATATTGACAAGAGGAAGTACTTGGTCCCTTCGGACATCACGGTGGCCCAGTTCATGTGGATTGTCCGCAAACGCATCCAGCTGCCATCTGAGAAGGCCATATTCCTCTTCGTGGACAAGACAGTCCCGCAGTCCAGGTGAGACTGGTTGAGGACCGAACGTCTACAACGTTCTCCTCACCCCCGTTATTCTACTTCTGAGAGACACAAGGAGAAAACAGGGTGTCCTGCTGTCATCGGACACCAGGAAGTAAGTTTCATAGGTGTGAAAGGAATCCCCCTGTGAAAGGGGGGCACAGCCACGCTAATCCTCCACCACTTACACTCTCTACCAATCACACCATCACCCATCTACATAGGCCCATCCCATTGGCCTCCCACTCGATCAATCATATCAGTGCACTGCCTGATGGCTTATTTGCCATTGTCCGAACACCTTCTTGGCAAATAGGATTAGGCAAAGGCAGTGAAATACAATACGCACACCGTAATAGCTTTCTCGTAGTGTTTACTGAAGCTGTTCAAGATCATCTTACCACATCATTCATTACTCAAGGTTTCAAGGTTTCCAACAATGGAATGTGTATAGTAAGTAACCCCAGGTCATTTGTAATGTAGACACAATTACAATGTACATATAGATTTCTGTAGTTGGAAATCTTGAGTGATGAATCACAGAACAATGTGTTTTAAAAATGGCATTTAGGCCAAAAGACAATTGGTTGCGTGAGGCCAACGTGCAGTGTTTCCTCTTACGCATTCGCCGCTTTCCAGCGTCCAGTTAGGTACGCGCTCCGGCTCACCTTTACACCTGAATTGAACGGGCGCCACGTTTTGCAGGCGCGACCGTTTGCGTTGGAAGATCGACGGACGACACGTGTGCGCGTCTGCATTCGGGGGACAAATGTACGCTGAACGTCTACTGCCGTGTGTGCACTTGGATGGGTTGAACGCAGAGGGTTCATTTCGAGTATGGGTCACCATACTTGACAATACGTCACTTCGCTACTTGACGCTTTGGTTTTTGTGTTTGTTTTGTAGCCTGACCATGGGTCAGCTGTACGAGAAGGAGAGAGACGAGGACGGCTTCCTCTACGTGGCGTACAGCGGAGAAAACACCTTTGGTTGCTAGGCGCCCTTGCACATCTCCAAGCCAACCTATAGCAACGCACTCTGTCTGCCTATCCCATCACCCCCTCCTGTTTTTAAGACAAGCTCGATTGTACCATATAGAAAAAAAGTACATTTTAAAGCTTCTTCACTCTAACCATGTTATGGATGCTTCAGGCTAATATTGCCACCCTATGTCATGTTGTCATATACATATGTACATTTGATTACAGTCCTTTCAGGTTAAATGTCTTCGAGTATTGATATAGTTTAAGAAATCCGTTGCGTAAATGGTACAAACAAATATGTTGTTTGATCTGTTGACAGTATTTATCTTTTCAAATTATTTATGGAGAATTTTCAATACTTGGAAAGGTAAGGTAGCTGGATGACCGAACCAAATAAAAACTACAAATTGATTTCTCTAGTGATTTATTGACGAATGCAACACAGGAATCTGTCAAGAATGCTTTCGTATGCTATCCAGAGATAGTACTCCTGCTACATGCATACCCAGAGATGCTCAGTAGTGAGTCCGTGCCAACAGGCTAGTCTCCTCTCGTCAAAACCAACAGTAACACCATTGTTCAGATTAGATTTGATCACATTCTGAGTCTGGAATCCGATGTCTCACAGAGTCCCAACAGCTGCCCAGCTTGCTCTGGGTAACCTGCAGTCCCTGGCTGTCCGTAGCACTTCAGCACTACCCCAGGCCCCCTGGGTACAGAAAAGCAACGCCGACCTGCCAAAACCCCCCATCCAACCCAGGGCCTCGCGAGGCCTGCGAAGAGGCAGCTGTCCGACCTAGGGGGGGCAGAACTGGCGTGTTTTCGGAGCGTGAGCAGCAGCGGGTCGCGGGTTCGCTGAGGTCAGAGTTGATTTCAGTTGAACGCCAGCAGGTTGCGGTGGCTCCGGGGCCACAGGGGGAAGGCCTGAGAGCGGAGCAGGTTCCAGGCCTCCTGGTAGGACATTGCAGCCTGCTTATAGTCCCAGTACGTCTGCAGCTCTTTCCCTCTGCACACGGGCCAGAAAACAAGAGCAACAATGACGACTGAACCCAGTGCAAAACGAACACTAATAGCTGTCTGGTAGTACGACCCCATGTACAGAATCGCCTTCTAAGCTTTCGTTTGGGGGGGTTTAGGCATATAGATGTTGGGCATGGTCATCGCGTCTAGACCAGGGGTGTCCAGTCCTGGCCCTCGAGGGCCACTATCCTGAACGTTTTACATGTTTCCCTGCTCCAGCACATCTGATTCTTATGAATGGGTCGTTATCAAGATCTGTGGGAGCCTGATAATGATTCTTTAGAAGAATCAGGTGTGCTAAAACGTTCAGGACAGTGGCCCTCAAGGACCAGGATTGGACACCCCTGGTCTAGGGTGTAGGGGTTAGATATCATGTTCTGGCCCCTGGCTCATGTTAGGGGGTATAACCATATGACTGAATGGGAGGGCCGTGCGTGTGCAACTTTAAGATAGGATCTATGCAATCTGTGGGTTGAAACTTGTAACTTTAGCTAGTCTGAGAATGGGAGTACATTCACACTGATGAACAATACACTTTCGGGACACTCCCAGGCTTCCTTTTAGCTATGCAGAAGGCTAAAGGGTCTTCTTTACAAACACAATGAGCACATTCAAGTCTACAAAACCCTGCTGCTCATCTTTACACTAGGAGATTTAGCTCTGTCACACTGGGAAAGGGGGCCAGAGGGGGGTAGCAGAAGAAAGCTAGCAGCAAAGGAGGCAGAAGGCAGGGGGAGGCAGAGAGAGGAGCGAGGCAGAGAGAGGAGCGAGGCAGAGAGAGGAGCGAGACAGAGGGAGGAGTGAGTCAGAGAGAGGAGCGAGGCAGAGGGAGGAGCGAGGCAGAGAGAGGAAGGAGGCAGAGAGAGGAGCGAGTCAGAGAGAGGAGCGAGGCAGAGAGAGGAGCGAGACAGAGGGAGGAGCGAGGCAGAGAGAGGAGGGAGACAGAGAGAGGAGCGAGTCAGAGAGAGGAGCGAGGCAGAGAGAAGAGCGAGGCAGAGAGAGGAGCGAGACAGAGAGAGGAGCGAGACAGAGAGTGGAGCGAGGTAAAGGGAGGAGCGAGATAGAGAGTGAAGCAAGGCAGGATCAGGTTAACAGGTGACACGGGGGAACAGAGAGGGGTCTGTTTGCATCAGAACAGAATCATCATTCACTCGCTCGCTCTTTCTCACACACGCGCAGACACACGCACAGACGCACAAAGGAGGGCAGGTACCTGAGGGTAGGTGGGACTTGGAGCGGTTGGGTTGCAGCCTGAAGAGCCAGGAAGGAGTGGAACAGCTCCACTTTAGAGATCAGAGACCTGCAGGGGGCCCAGAGCAGTGGATCAGGGTCTCAGTGGAGCTCCAATGTCTGTCATTCTGATCACAACTGCGTTCTAGGTGTTTGGACCGTGTTTGGTGGGTGATACCTTGCTTTAACAGTGCCCAGATCCTTCTTGGTGACACCATGTTTGTAACCATTAGCGGTGACATCTAGTGGCTGGTCCTGGACAAGACACCAACTTATGGCTGGGAAAGACAGGAGAGAGAGGATGCATACTATGCGTGAGAATGAAGGCGAGAGAGATGGCAAGAGAGCATTGCAGACAGAGCTGGTATTGTTGGGTCCATTAGCGTGGCCTCTGAAACAGCTATCGACCACAACCATGGAAAACAAAGGCAAGGTTTACTGAGGAGTCAGTGAGCATGAGCAGCAGCAGTGCCTAACATACCAGGGTGGGACAATAGAGGGGAGGGAGAGAAAATCTATATTTTCCACATTCTCATCCCTCACAATGCCAAACTCTCTCTCTCTCTCTAAATCAATCTATCTCTCTAACTCCCTCTCCTCCCTCCTCCTCCTCCCTCTCTCTCCCTCCCTCCCTCCTCCCTCCCTCCTCCCTCCCCTCCCTACTCTCTC
>BROE01000003.1:3851336-3880055 GCA_036571765.1 Plecoglossus altivelis
AGACCTGCAGGGGGCCCAGAGCAGTGGATCAGGGTCTCAGTGGAGCTCCAATGTCTGTCATTCTGATCACAACTGCGTTCTAGGTGTTTGGACCGTGTTTGGTGGGTGATACCTTGCTTTAACAGTGCCCAGATCCTTCTTGGTGACACCATGTTTGTAACCATTAGCGGTGACATCTAGTGGCTGGTCCTGGACAAGACACCAACTTATGGCTGGGAAAGACAGGAGAGAGAGGATGCATACTATGCGTGAGAATGAAGGCGAGAGAGATGGCAAGAGAGCATTGCAGACAGAGCTGGTATTGTTGGGTCCATTAGCGTGGCCTCTGAAACAGCTATCGACCACAACCATGGAAAACAAAGGCAAGGTTTACTGAGGAGTCAGTGAGCATGAGCAGCAGCACCACATAAGGGTTGGGACAATAGGAGGGGAGGGAGAGAAAATCTATATTTTCCACATTCTCATCCCTCACAATGCCAAACTCTCTCTCTCTCGTCTAAATCAATTATCTCTCTAACTCCTCTCCGCTCCTCCCTCCCTCCTCCCTCCTCTCCTCCTCCCTTCCCTCCTCCTCCCTCCCTCTCTCCCTCTCTCTCTCGTTCTCTCGCGCTAAATCACTCTTTCTAACTGTCTCTCCCTCTCTCTATCTCTCTAACTCACTCTTCTAACTCACTATCTCTCTAACTCACTCTATCTCTTAACTCACTCTCCCTCTCTCACTATCTCAACTCACCACCCACGCACCCACACACACCCACTCACACTCACACTCACACACACACCAGACTGCTCCACCCACCAGCTCCACAGGGAGAGACGTGGCCCTGTGTAGGCTGGTGTCTGGTCCTTGTCAGGGCCTGGCTGTGGGGGAACTCCAGGCTGGACTGCTGCAGCTCTGGAGGCTGGAAGCAGAAACCTTCAGGCAGGCCGCTCACCATGGAACACCTGCACAGCAGGGGAGGACAAGACCCCAACAACACCAGCTCTCTAGATACAATATCCATACATGACTGTCTCGGTTTGCGATAGTCCTAATTGCACTTATGTACTACGGTTGCTATGTTATTGGTTACAACAGTTTGATAAACAGAAATGTACTGAAAGTATTGCACCACATCCAGCCTCCTGCCTGATTAGAGCCTCACCTCGTCACTAAGGCTCGGTGCATGGCCTCAGAACTGTAAGGACAACTCCCGACAACCACAGCACTAAAGTACAGCGCCCCCTGCAGGTAGTGGGTGAGAAGCGCACCCTGGAACCCCAGTACAGCCCAGCGAGCCAGCTTGTCGCTGCAGGAGAGAGACAGGGTGGGCTCTCCACGTCCAGGCTTCACCCGGAGGCCCCCCGTCAGGTGGTATCCAGCCCCAGGCTGGAGGGGGTCTGCCAGGCCTCCAGGGACGCATTTGGCCCCAGTCCGATGGATGTCTGGGCCTACTGGGGCCCGAGCGCTGGCGTGATGGGGAAGCTGATTCCCGGCGGAGGCGTCTGGCTGCTCTGGCCGTTCCGCGCCGGCACATTCCGCGCCGCTCTCGGCCTCGTCTACCTCCTCGGCCTCTGACCGGGGGAGCTTTTTGATTCGCTCGCCCTGCTCCTCGTTTCTGCGTTTCACCCCTCCTCCTTCTGAGACACGATTGGTCCCTTTTAAGGGGTCGTCTGTTGTTACCGGTGGGCAGGGTTGGGCTTGGCTGTCAGTCGTCATGGGAATGATAGAAGCATCTCCACCTGAACACAAAGACCAGCAGTCAACACATAAATACACCAGTAGCAATATACAGTAACAGTGCCTGTAAGACTGAATGCAGATACGGTACAGTGCGTATGTACTGTATGCATGAAGCTAACATGAAGGTAGCGTGTGCTAATGGTCCTCCGTCAGCGCTGACTCACAGGGGGTGTGGCTGGTGAAGAAGAGGAAAGACACCCCAGGAAGGAGGCTCCACCTGCCCCCGTCAGCAGGAGCAAACACAGAGCTGCCCTCCCCGCACACCGCCAAGCGCAGCTGCTCCGTCAGGTACCTGGACAGATGCGGCTCGTTACGATTTCACTTCGTTTTGGCTCATTTAGCAGTGCTTTTCTCCACACAAACATCCAACTCGAATTGTGCATGTAGAAAGTATGAAATTGTTCTATGATTGTTTATACTTTATACACGCACACATATTTAAAATCAAAGTGTCCTTACCATATTACAATACAAGGCAACAAAAAGCATAATGTCCTAAGCGCAATATCACAGAAGTTTGTGGATGCGGTTTCTCACAAGATAGTTGTTACAACAGAATCTTAAGGTTAAAGGTATTAGCATTAACATGCATGGAGACACGCAGGTAGACAAGAACACACATAAGGCAGGTATCTAAAGACGATCAGACAGGACCAGACATCCCCTCACCTAACACAGCCCCGTCTGGCTATCACCTCTGCGTGGCTATCATTCAGCACGTCCCCTGAGGAAGTCAGAAATTACGGTGAAAATGAGACGTGTGATAACGGGACCCAGTGCCCACGTTGGTTATCAGGATTTATTAGAAGTTCTGATGAAGTGGCTTGGCGTGTATTTGGACTGAGAAGATGCAAACCCTTTGAACTCATAGCTGATCGCCCGATACATTTGGTACCGGTTCCGAGGGACACCACCTCTTTTTTAGCTGTGGGGGAGAAATGACCGTATTGAAATCGTTGTCATCTTGAATAAATTACTCTGATGTTATGACAATTTATTTGAGCCCGAAGTTAGGTTAGAAATGGCGTAAAACCCGTGAAATCGTTAGTAAGGTCCTAACCCGTGGAATGGCAAGGGGACACGGTCACTTGGACTACAGCGGCCAGTAAGGTCCACTCCCTCCCCGGCTCAGGCTTTCCTCTCTTGGGTAACGCGTTGAAACGCTCGTAGCATAAACGAGCAATTTCATCAGGAGTCCACATACTCAGCGATGGTTAGTTCCCACGATCTACTGAGCCGGCTATCGTTTCAATTACATTCTCGAGCAGAACTCTTCCGGGTCGGTTTATTTGGAACGTCAAAATAAAAGCCCACTGTAAATCCATTGAGGAATTGCAGCCTTTTAAACTATAATTGTCAATATAGTATATGCATTTATAGAGAAATATCTATTCCACCTAGTAGGCTACCCTCCATTGAATGTAAAGAATTATTGAGGCCAGGGCGGGAAAGAGTTGGAGCCTGTTTCATAACAAAAGTCTGACGGTCTAGTATTTCTCATGCTTAGAATTAAGGGTTAACTTGTCCTGCCATATTCAATTAATGGACGAGAGACATGCAAACGCAGTTAAGTTTTCTGCAGTTATATAGCCTGCAGAGTTAATGCCACCAACCAGCCAATCAGAAACGCTAGTAGCCTCCTCGCTCTCCAGCATTTGTGTACCTTATGTACGTTTATAGATGCGGTTATGTCCCGACAAACTTCTGATAAACCTTGAGAGCCCTGGTGGACTAAAGTACCAGAACATCATCAAGATACGTAAATGTACACAGCTCATTAGGTCTGCAAACATACCAACTCTTGAGACTATGAATGAACATTTATTCATGCCATTTTTTCTCTATATTGTATTTTACTTATGAAAACGTCGAAAAAGTTTCCAGTTTCATGGCATGATAGCGTTGCTATTAAACACGAATCCAAACTGGGGAAAGGGCATCTGACCTTCTCAGAGTACAAGGCTACCGTTTTGTTTCACCCGTAACACCGCTATTGTGCCACTTCACGAAGAAATGTTCTGTTTTTGCAAACCTGTTCATGTCAGATTATGGGAAGGAATCTGACTTCATAAACGGCGTCAATGTTTCCTCAATACACTTTCGCTCCCAGACGGTTAAATCACAGGTCAGCTGCACAGTGCATAATGTTGTGTTCAGTGGCGGCTCCTGCCAAATCTCTCAGGGGGGGCAAATGTTTGGATGATTGATAGGGATAAGGTTACCCATTCAATTGATAAATTAACAGCTAGTTAATGATATAGAAGCAACTGAACTACTTTAGTATCGATGAAAAAATATCAATGAAACATTCTATATGTATTAATTTAGCAGCAAGCCAAAATCCATTAAAAGACCCGCCAGGATTTTGATTTCCAAAACCTTTATACTCCAATTTAAGTTTGAAAAGAAATAATTAAATTACATATCTCACTATATACACCACTCTCGTATATTACACTACTTACGCTCTCAGTACTGAGTGCGTTCATCTCTGTAGCCGAATCACCGATGTCCAAATTGACGTCGCTGACACGAGAGGCCATTGAAGCTCGTTAACGGAACTGAACGGAAAATGGCTTGACATGGTTTGTGGAACCTGTCCAAGTTAAGGGCATAATTTATTTCATAACTTTGTGTTAAACATTCATATGTTCCATGTTTGCTCTTTCCTGCCATACTAAATTATGTGTTTGTATATCTTAGATAGCGAATAAAACTGATTCTGATTCTGATAAACTGGTCAAATGATTCAATCCATTTTCTCACAATGACTGACTTTGAAAGAGGTTTGATGTGATTTCACACAGGTGAAAAACATTGATCAAGATTGGAGTCTCATTTATTGAGCTATGTACAGGAAAACAGCTGAATTTCACTATTAACAAAACGAAAATAATCATCACATTTCATCACCCTAGCCTCTGTTCCAGACGAAACAAGCTACTGAAACTGCTCTGATCAGTCGCTCACTCACTCTCGTCTCATCATTCATCTTAAAATGTTCATTTCTCTTCGACAGATATGATATATTCGCTGTAGCTGTGCTGTCCTTGCAATTTGCAGGTGATTTGTTTTATTACTGAAGTAGTGTCCTGTTCTGTTTCTGCGGCGCGCCAATGTAATAGGTAAGATTCTGGGTGAACGTAATACTAAGTTGTTAAGACCACCTCATCGCACGCACGCACGCACACATACACATACACACACACATGCGCACACTCATTCACACTGTGCCGTGATTCGAACAGGATTTTCCAGAAGAGAATCCGAGTCAAATTTGACCACATTTAGTTAAAATATTGAATGGTTGGATTGACTACAAGCAGCATCACTAATCAGGCTTGTTCCTGGATCAGTGGTGTCTGTGCTAAGCTGGAGCTGGAGTCCCCCCTCAGAGTCTGCTAAGGTCCAGAGCTGCCCCCCCCCGGCCCTGCTATGAACCGAGAAACAGCCCCCCCCCCCCCATCAGATTCAGAAGGACAGATGACGGGCAAGTTCATATTATTCACCGTGATTAAATGAAAAGAAAAAAGGGGGAGAAAAATAAAACCTTATCTGGATAAATGACTCTTTCCCTCCCCTCTTCCCTCACTCCTAACTGAAGGCGCCCTCCCTCCCCCTTCCCCTCCCTCCCCCTTCCTCCCCTCTCCCTCACTCCTGTCCGAACCCCTCCGTCTCCTCGATGGCAAACAGCAGCTTCTCCCTGAGCTGCTCCAGGCTCCTGTAGGGGGGCAGGTCCAGGCGGTTGAAGCTGGGACAGAGGGAGACACAACAGGGGGAGTTTAGGCAGGCAGCCTGGTCCTGGTGAGGCTGCTGGGGGGAGGGAGGGAGGAAAAGAGGGGATGGGGGAGGGATGGAAGGGAGGGAGGAAGGGAGGAGAGGATGGGGGAGGGGCTAGAGGGCTCACCAGGTGTGGCTTCTTGGAAGCCATGTCTCCTTCCCCACCTTGTCTATACAGAACTTCTGGGGTCCGTTGCTCCCTGGGGGGAAGAGAGGAGGAGAGAGGAAGAGGAGGAGAACAGAGTGAAGGAGAGCAGGAGAGAGGGAGAGGAGGAGGTGGTGGTTAGAGAGGGAACAGAGAAGAACAATGAGTCATTACTTGGTCACTAACATTTTGTCATCGTATGAACTGAGCAGATGCACATCCACAAGCGACATGCAACGAGTGTAGTTAGTACAGCAGATCATCAAGGACCGGAAGTACTGAGTTCTGACAGTCTTTCAGGTGCTTGGTGAATGTCTATGGATTAGGATTATGCAGTGAAGGTTTGTAGAACGAAATGTTCTTACCTATCAGCTCAGCAAAGCCGCCTACAGGCAGACGACACGTCCCAGTGACAAACTGGAGGAGACGAATCCTTTTCTCGTTGTCCATCTCCTTCACTACCTGGGGTACACACACATCACAGCATAGATCAGTCCTCAGCACACACACACACACACACACGCGCACGCACACACACACGCGCACACACAGACACAGACACACGCACACGCACACACACACACGCGCACACACAGACACACACACACACAGACACACACGCACACAGACACACACGCACACAGACACACACGCGCACGCACACACACGCACACACACACACACACACACACACAGACACACACACACACACACACGCACACACACACACACGCACACGCACACACACACACACGCGCACGCACACACACACACACACACACGCGCGCACACACAGACACACACACACACAGACACACACGCACACAGACGCACACACGCACACACACACACACGTCCCCGCACACAGCGTCTCCCGCACCTGCCAGAACCAGTGGATCTGCTTGCTGTTCTTGGTATAGTGTCTGTAGATGGTGTTCTTCTGCCAGTCGCTCAGGTCGATCTCCTGCATGCCACACAGCATCAGCTGGAGAGGAAGAGAAGGAGGACGTGAGTGAAGCGAAAGCCACGCGCCACCTGACCCCCACCCGACCCCCCCCGACCTCCCCGGCCCCCCACGACCTTCCCGCCCTCACCTCCAGCTCCTTCTCGTCAAAGTACCGCAGCCACTCCAGAGGCACCACCTCGTTGAAGCCATCCAGGAACGCTTTGGTCTGCTCCTCCACCCCCCGGGTGAAGCGCCAGTCAGTCAGCAGACTGTGGAGGCGGAGGAGAGGAAGGGGTTAAGGCCTTCATTTCCTTATCCTTCCCTCACCAATTCTACGCTGCCAGTCTAAAGTGGCCCCCCCCCCCAGTGGATAGCGAGGGTCACCTGATGTACTCCTCCTTGTTGTCCTGGGTCACCAGCTCGTTCTCCCCGTTGTCTTTCAGCTGGTGCGTGGACACCTTGCCCAGGATCTCCATGTCCTGGGCGAAGTAGAGCTCCACCCCACACTCCTCCAGGCTGTTCTCCCTGCGAGCGCACACACACACACACACACACACACACACCACACTTGGTCGACATGCTCGCTCACAAACCCTCATGCTTCGTGAGCGAACAGCGTACATGCGAGCGCGAGGCTCAGACACACACACCGACTGTGTGGACATGAGAGCTGCAGTCATACTTACTTGACCCACATGATGGAGTTGTAGAACTCGGGGTCAATGGACTCCAGGTCCTTAAGAGTGGGTTTCTTGTTCAGCATGCGTTTATAGAAGGGCAAAGTGAAGCCGGTGTCGATGAACTTGCCGTGGTACAGAGCCTGTCGACAGAACCAAACCAGAACCCTTGTCAGTACCTATGGAGCAGATTAGGACCAGTCCTCGAAGGAACACGCTGTGGAGGACTAGCAGAAAGATTGACACGCACACGCAGGGTCGGTCACATCCTGTGTAGACCAGGCTGGAGTGTTCAGACTGTGAGTCACTCTGAAGAGAGGGTCTGTGTTGTTGTTGGACCCTGACACACTGCTACCTCTGTCTGTAACTCTACTGCCTCTGTCTGTGACTCTACTGCCTCTGTCTGTGACTCTGCTGCCTCTGTCTGTGACTCTGCTGCCTCTGTCTGAGACTCTACTGCCTCTGTCTGTGACTCTACTGCCTCTGTCAGACTCTACTGCCTCTGTCTGTGACTCTACTGCCTCTGTCTGTGACTCTACTGCCTCTGTCTGAGACTCTACTGCCTCTGTCTGAGACTCTACTGCCTCTGTCTGAGACTCTACTGCCTCTGTCTGTGACTCTGCTGCCTCTGTCAGACTCTACTGCCTCTGTCTGAGACTCTACTGCCTCTGTCTGTGACTCTACTGCCTCTGTCTGTGACTCTACTGCCTCTGTCTGTGACTCTACTGCCTCTGAGTGCGACCCAGGTGCCTCCACCTCACAGCATGCTGTCTCTGTCACAGGGCCCCCGCCTGCCTCTGCGGTTCAGACTGACTCTGCTTAGTCACCTCACAGGGAGAGACAGGGCAACATGACGCTCCAGAGGAAAAGTTTACGGCACAGAGAAAAAAGGGAGTATAAGTGGAAGAGAGACGGGGACTGAGAGAAAGACACAAGTCTGTAGCAGGGGAAGCAGTTGACGACATTTTAAGACTAAATATAGGCTCTGGTTGGCGGGTGTGGGATGGGTGGGGCAGTGAGATCATTTTTTGAGGGGGTGCAAGGAGCTGTTGCTTTTGGGGCCTCTAGCTTCTGGATACTGTCCCAGAGAGAGTTAGGCTTGGCAAGGAGGGAAGGGAGGGAGGGGGAGGGGGAGGGAGGGAGGGAGGGGGAGAGTGATAGGCGGAGGGAGAGGGGGGATGGGGCGGGTGTCGGAGCAGGAAGTGGTTGACACGCACTCCACACGCATGTTAGCTCGAGCTCGTCTCCACAGCTACTGATCGTGCTCCAAGGGAGGTCTACGCAAAGTGTGCAGATGCACTAATGCGTAACGCTCGCGAGCAGCAGCGGGGGGGGGGGTCATCCCCGTCGATCCGGGGGCTGTTCGAACACCGGACATGTTCGTGCCCGGCGAGGAAGCGAGCAGCTGGCGCGAGCGCCGTCGTCCGTGCGGAACGACGGACTCCCCCCCCGGGAGCGCGACGGGACGCTCACCATGGCGATGAAGCGTCCGATGAAGCGGAAGTACGTGAGGTGGTCAGGGTTGATGGAGGAGGCGGGGTTAATCTGGAGGCAGTAGTTGTTCTTGCCGGCGTATTCAAACAGACAGTACATGGGGTTCAGAACCTCGTGGGACAACAGGAAGAACCATTCCCTGGAGAAGCAGAGGGCAGGCGTTACTGATCCAGAACAACAGACATCACTAATCAACATCAGAGGCCGGATGTTTAAGGGATTCGGAGACGACACGAAAGAACAAAAATGGAGCCAGATATTGGCACAAAATACGTGACAATGACAACTGATTATCCTCATTTAACATACAAAACCAAACAAGGACACGAATACACCCAAAAAATCTACATCAGTTACAAGCACAAAAAAGCAGGCATTCAATCCTAACCCGACCACTCACTCACTCACTCACTCTCACATTCACTCTCACATCTCCTCTACACACACACACCACACACACACACACACAACACACACACACACACACACACCACACACACACAAGCGCAGCGTAATCCCCCCCCCTCCCACACACACATAGAGACATGTGACCAGACACAAGGCACAATGTGAAATGCACAGAGGATGATGCCCCACCACCAACACACCCTGACCCCTGACCTGGGGGTGAAGGGGGCTGCACCGGGGGGGCCGTTACCGGGGGGTGACGCAGACACCTCCCAGCATCGCGTCCGTGGTTCTACCCTGTGGTAGAACAGCATGACGTAACCTACCATAGGGTAAAACCACTGGCACGACACTGGAGACAGAGACACACTCAGACACACACCAGACCAGGCGGAGGAGGACACGTATGGGTGGGAGAGTGGGTGGGTGGGGAAGGGGGTGGTTGGAAGGGTGGGGGGGAGGGGGGTTAGGAGACTGGAGGGCTGGAGGGTAGGAGGTCAGAGGGGTGGGGGTTAGGAGAATGGATGGGGTGGGGGGGTTAGGAGGATGGAGGGCTGGGAGGGTAGGAGGATGGAGGGGTGGGAGGGTAGGAGGATGGAGGGGTGGGGGGTTAGGAGCATGGGAGGGGTGGGGGGGGTTAGGAGCATGGAGGGGTGGGAGGGTAGGAGGATGGAGGGGTGGGAGGGTAGGAGGACTGGAGGGGTGGGGGGTTTAGGAGCAAATGGAGGGGTGGGGGGGTAGGAGGATGGAGGGGTGGGGGGGTAGGAGCATGGAGGGGTGGGGGGGTAGTGAGGATGGAGGGGGGGGGGGGATGGACGAGAGGAGTTACCCCACTGCCGACACCAACACCGGGAGGAGCATGGGAGCACTGTGGATTCAACATCACAACATTACGACACCACCACTGAAGCCACCAGGGGAGGGGGGGGGGAGGCAGAGAAGGGGGAAGGGAGGAGGGGGAGAGAGGAGGGGCACCAATGAGGCGAGGCGAGGCAGTCGGCAGGAGCGGGCGTGGCGGGGCGGGACTTACCTGGCTATGCCGCCATAATCAAGTCCCTCCTCTCCTCGCATGATGATGTACAGTCTCCGACGCAGGTCGTACGCCTTCACGTTCATAATCTGAACACACACACACACACCGCACACGTAGCACCCACACCCACGTAACAAACACACATGTAACACACACACCCACGTAACAAACACACATGTAACACACACACCCACGTACCAAACACACATGTAACACACACACATACAAAAGGTAAACAACAACCCCATACATGGCTTGCTAATTGAAACGATAAAGCCTACAAACAGAGTTTATTAGACTTCATGAGGAGGAGGAGTCGTGTGATTAGCGTCACCTGCTGAAAGGAGTCCTCGAACAGCGTCTGTCTGGAGACGGAGATCTTCACATGACTGGGCAAGGCGTTCGACTGCAGAGACGACACACTTTGTTAGCACGGCGTACGGGAGCGTGGACATGCAGCGCAGAAAGTGTGCGTGGAGAAAAGGCCGACATGGCAGGCGGTACTTACATGGCACAGGAAACGGAACTGGTGGTATTTCCACCTGAAGCTGCGATCGTAGGCACCTGGGGATCCACCCTGCCTTGAGCTACACACGCACACACACACACGCACACACACACACACACACACACACACACACACACACAGGAAAGGAGGGAAGGACAGAACATTGTGTTTACACTGTATCAGCAATATCCGAGCCCCAGAGCAGAGCTGAGCCTCAGGGCGAAGCTGAGCCCCAGGGCGGAGCTGAGCCTCTGGGCAGAGTTGAGCCCCAGGGCGGAGCTGAGCCTCAGGGCGAAGCTGAGCCCCAGGGCGGAGCTGAGCCTCAGGGTGGAGCTGAGCCTCAGGGCGGAGCTGAGTCCCAGCACGGAGCTGAGCCCCAGGGCGGAGCTGAGTCCCAGCACGGAGCTGAACCGAGCCCCAGTGTGGAGCCGAGCCCGAGCGCGGAGCTGAGCTCCACCGCTGAGCTGAGCCCCAGCATGGAGAGAAGCAGCAGTGAGAACTTGAGCGGTGTTCTATGGGAAGTGGTCAGATGTGACGTACAACGGTTAAGGAACTGGGCCAAGACGAGGGGGTAAGCCTGGGTGCAGCTGTGTTAGTACAATCCCACCACTGCACACACACAGACAGACACACAGTACACGTGCCTCGTCAGCTAAAACCGAAACCGAGAGGCCCCGAGGTGGAGAACGAAGGAGGGAAGGGGAAAAGCGATGGCAGCTTAGAGACTAAAAGCAAAAAGGGTGGAGAGAGAAGCAGACAGGGAGAGAGAGAGAGATAGACAGAGACAGAGATAGAGAGCGAGAGAGACAGAGAGCGAGAGAGACAGAGAAAGAGAGAGAGAGAGAAAGAAAGAAAGAAAGAGAGAGACTAGAATGAAGCCTCTTGCAGCTCTGGTTGGTTTGGCTCAGGAAGAAGAGACCACAGCACCAGTCTGTAGACTCATAGAGACTGCAGTCTGATCCTAAACATGTCAGCCAAGACCACAGCACCAGTCTGTAGACTCATAGAGACTGCAGTCTGATACTAAACATGTCAGCCAGTTTCAAACCCTCCATCACCACTCCACTGAAAATATAATATGAAGATGTTTGCCAGTTAAGATCAGTATGACCTGTCAGCACTACCTCACACACGCACGCGCACACACACGCACGCACGCACGTACACACACGCACACGCACTCACACACACGCAAATAGCATCAGGAAAATACCCTTTTGCCTGAATATAGTATCCATCTTTCTGACTTGACTATATAAGGAAGAAGGCTTCCAGTGTGCTTTCAGGGAGAGGAGTGTGTCGGCTTGAAAGAGTGTTTGTGATTCGTTTCAGTCCTCTCACCAAAAGAAGTCTGGATTTTGGAGGGAAAAAAAGGAAAAATGGGAGAAATCAAGGCTGGACTTCCTGGTTCGCTGGGTTTGCTGTGCAGGTCACATGATCGCACGTATCATCAACCCCTCCTACTCCTACGATACACATGACCTCATCGATGATGACCTCATCTGTGCTGACGCAGGGACTCATAGGGGCGGCCAAATGTAAACTCAAGGTTTAATGAGATGGATTTGATCATGGTCTGTCTGTCTGTCTGTCTGGGTGGAGATATTTACCCTGCCTCAAACCCGGGGCGCGGGTCTTTAAAGCTGGTGGTGCGTGAGTTGTGATCCACAAAATATGGGACTCCCTCGGCGGTGTACTTCATCTCCCAGCCTGGGGGCAGGGGAGGCTCCTGGATCATCCTGAAACAGGGAGAGGGCAGTGAGCAGAGGGGGGGGCTGATCCCCAGACTAGGCACACGTGTCCGACCCCCCCCAACCCTCCCCCCCCTTCTCTCTCCCCCCTCCCCTTTACCACAGCCCTGACCCCTAACCCTTGACCCCTGCTCTTCCTGACTAGGCTGAATGGCCTCTTTGTTGCGTTTTTCGTTTGCCTCGCCTCCGAACTAGGAGATGTCCGCTTGATTCCTGTTGCCTCAGGTTGCACAACTGCACTGTTAAGTGGACACCCCCATCTACTGTGCGCTGAAACGAACGCGCCCAGGACGTACCTGCGACTGTGGAGCTCTGTCCTTTCCAGGTGGAAGTATGTGAAAGCTAAGAGCTAAAGGCAAAACGGCCCAGGACTACCAGGGGTCCTCACTGCCTTCTGGGCTTAGAGTGACAGAGGGTGGGTGGGTGGAGAAGGCGGAGGAAGACAGGAAGGTGTTGGAAAGGGAGGGAGATGAGGGGAGGTGGAGGAGGATGGTGAACATGAGCGAAAGAATGCGAGGCCTGGACCTTCCCTGGGAAAGGGGGGGGTACTCTCCTGGCCAGTGGGGTCACCTGACGCGGTGATCGGGGGGGGGAGGGGGCTTTCCTGGCCAGTGGGGTCACCTGACGCGGTGGTCAGGGGGGAGAGGGGGCTCTCCTGGCCAGTGGGGTCACCTGACACAGTGGTCAGGGGGGAGAGGGGGCTCTCCTGGCCAGTGGGGTCACCTGACACAGTGGTCAGGGGGGAGAGGGGGCTCTCCCGGCCAGTGGGGTCACCTGACGCGGTGGTCAGGGGGGAGAGGGGGCTTTCCTGGCCAGTGGGGTCACCTGACGCGGTGGTCAGTGGGGAGAGGGGGCTCTCCTGGCCAGTGGGGTCACCTGACACAGTGGTCAGAACGACCCCTCCCCATCGTGCTGCAGGCTGGTCGCCACGGTTGCCTGTGTGGTTCGAAACCCTTCTACTCAGTCAGAGGAAACACACGCTGACTGCCTCAGTCACACAGAGACCCCCCCCCCCACACACACACACGAGCAGCATGTGTGTGGTTGAAGACTTGGGACCTTAGACACCAGCAGAACTGAGCAATGCATGATAGTGTCTCAGCCAGATGTGGAGGGGAGACAGTCATGCAGTGTGTACACACACACACACACACACGCACACACACAGGATTAAGAACAGAGAGAGAGGCTCACCCTTGGGTTCGTGGATCCTCCCATTGCGTGGTTCGTGTGTTGTGGTTCACGAAATACACTCTGCCGTTGTCCTGCCGTTTCTCTGCAGAAGGAAGTCAAACGGAGACTCGTCAGAGGGGCGCAGACGACCCAGGGAGAGAGAGAGAGAGACGGGCGTTCACTGGCTGCTGCTGCTGGACGGACGACACACTACTGCTCCCTGAGAATGTGGATCGGAGTTTTCTGCGCTGTCTACCACGGAAGGAGACAGGAGGAGGAGGGAGAGAGAGAGAAGAGAGGAGGTGCAGGGAGGAGAGAGAGAACAACGCGCAGCCAGAGGAACATTTTGACATCTAGCACGCTACTGAACTATGGGTTAGTTGTGTAGAGTTTTTATAGTTGTTATCCAATGGGTCACATCGCCTTGCCTTGCGCGTGTGGAGTGTGCGTCGGTGTCGTGCGTGCGTGTGTCAGGCTGGGCAGCCCGAGCGAAGGATTTGAGGAACATTTTGTGGGACCTACTCTTCTTCAGAAGAGTGTATGAGTCTGTCGGATCCGACTAGCTCTCTTCTGGCGGCTATAGGGACGTCAATTCACGCAAACATATGGGGCAACTCTGGTTGAAACAGTTCCAATTGCCGGATCCAAAAACGCTGACTGATAAGACCAAGTTTTCCTCTAACTCTCTCTCTCCCCCTCTCCTCCACACACACAAGTCTTCCTTACTCAAACTCTCCTTCTCCCGGCCCCTCCTCCCTCCCATTCCTCACTTCCCCCAAACTCCTAAGTTCTCTCCCTAACCTCTCTCGCCCACCTTCCAATAGTCCCATCCCTCACCCGACCCTCCAGGGTCCGTCGCATTTTCTCCCTATCTTCTCTCTCTCTCTCTCTGACATTCTTGTTTTCAACTAGAGGGGTAGTGCGAGGCCAGGAACATGATAGCTCACCCGTATGAACCCTCCTCTCCCCCTCTGCTAGACTCCTCTCCTCCCCCTCTCCTCCCTCTCTTTCCTCTCTTCTTCTCACCTCTCCACTCCCTTCTCCTTTCCTCCCGTCCTGCCTTCCTTTCCTCTTTTCTATCTTTACTTCTAATTCCTTCCCCCCCTCCCCTCCACTCCGTTCCCCTTCCCTCCCTCGGAACGATCCGCGATGCGAGACAGAAATACGTTGGCCTCAATTGACGCTGTGTTACGCTGGAGATGGCCAGGGTGTGGGACGGAAGTATACGGTGAGCGGGAAAGCTTTGTGTGCGGATTCTGTGACGGGTTCCTGACGAGGGAGGATTGCATCGATCCATTAACTTGTATTGTGTCTGCACTTGAGTGTGTGTGTTGTGTTGTTGTGTGTTGCTGTGTAGAGGATACTGAAACGAAGAATGATATCGGTGTGTATTGGGATACATTACATTTGCCAGGGTTATTTACAACAAAATGAGATCTCTGAATTACATATAACCAATTTATTATGACATTCTATCAATGAATTTAAACCGCTTCTAATTGAACAACTTCAGTTTGGTCTACTGAGCACAGCTCTACAGACGATAACCAGATCAACAAAAGGTTTTGTGTCTGTGTTCCTTGTGTGTGTGGTGTGTTAATGTGTGTGTTATGTGTGTGTTATATGTCGGGTTCGTGTCCGTTTTCAGCACAGCAACCTGATTAACACCACGCCGGCCCAAAAGTAAGCCGACAGGTCACCTGACTGACAGACCGAGGGCAGATAGTTGGTGAAAGGTTCAAGTTGGTGTTAAAAACTGCGTTAGGCTGTGCGGAGAACGCATACATATTCCAGCCGAACCACAGTGACCTCTCCACCAGAACCGTATGCGTTTATAGTTAGAGACAAATTGCTCGACATCGGCCTCACTTCAAGTGTGTGTGTCAGTGTTTGTTGTGATGTGTGTGTGTGTGTGTGTGTGTGTGTATGACATGGTGGGTTGCGTGTGGATATAATTCCAAAGGGCGGCGAGCCGAGGGTCTGTTTTCAACAGGTGCTCGTGGGCTGTGTGGGCGCGGGGAGTGGGGGGAGAAGGAAGACAGTCACAGATCATATGGACTGCTCGGGGCTGCGGGCCTACCTGCTGCGTTCTTTGTACCTCTCTCACCGCCTCCCCCTGCCTCGTCTTGGCGTCAGCAACAGGAAGAAGATGCTCTCTTGCGTCTGGGTCGATCATCAGGCTTGGTTGACAAGTGAGACAGGAGGATCTCATACCCTGCGCTTGGTCAAGAACATAGGCGCTTGGTTTGCCAGTGGAGGAGAGTTTTTCCTGCGCTTGGGTCGTCCGTCAGGTTCGGTCGCGTGAGACCCTGAGAGAGGAAGCAAAGATGGTGGTGGAAAAACCGCCGGACTTGGGGCGGGACGATTGAGGAAAAAAAAAAAAACAGAATTGGTAAAAAAGACCAAACGACAAGGAACAATGAAGACAGTGAACTTGAGCTGGGGCTGGTTGATTGGCTTCGTTTGGAGCCCTGGTCTTGGATTCTTGCGCTCGGGCTCGTTTGGAGTGGTTGGTGTGTAGCTGGGTTTTGGTGGTTGGTTGAGCTGGGCTCCCTTTCGCTGGTCTGGTCTGAGTGGTTGGTCTGAGCTGGGTCCTTTTGAGGAGGAGAGAAAAGAGGGCAGGCGACCAGCGCGGGAGGGGCACGTGGGCGGCGTGGGGTGAGAATATCTGGTACGGAGCTCTCTCTGGGACTGGGTCTTGGGCTGGAGTTCTTGGCTGGGCTTTGGGCATGGCTGCTTGAGCTGGCTCTTTGAGCTGGGTGGTCTGGCTGGGCTGCGTCTTGATGCTGGAGTGGTCTGGTCTGAGGCTCGGGTGCGTGTCGTTTATTTATCGTTTTCATTTCCTTTTTTTCTTTTCTTCCCCTGTTTTATTCCCCTCTTTTTTTTTTTGGAGCTTTGGGTGGTCTGGCAGGCGTGGCGGTGCACAGAGCGCGGAGGAGCAGATGAGAGAGGCAGCGGAGGGGGTTGCTTTGGAGATGGGGGCTTGGTAGGGCGGGTGGGACGCAGGCTGCCTGGTTGCTTCCCAAAAAGCGACAGCTGTGTAGGAGGTACGTTCCCCGAAAATTATATATTAGAATGAGAAAAAAGAGAGAGGTGGAGAGAAAAAACACATAAAACAGGCTGTTCCAATTGAGCGATCACTGGTAGGTCCAAAGTCCCACCCCCTTGTCAGTCTCCACCCACCCCTGGCCTGGCACCCATCCCCCCCAATTTCCCCCCCCCCCCCCCCTGGAGGGCCCTCCCCGTATTCGTAGCGTTGGCTGTGGAAAAGTAAGCCAGGGAGGCGTGATGTTCTAACACACTGAGGGAATTTCATGGCGTGTCGATGCTGCTGCACACCCGCTGACAAAGCTTTATTACCAATGGAACTGAAGTTTATAGGTGTGCATGGGGAGGAGTGGTGTGAGCGAGTGTGTTGTGGCTATTGTGTGTGTGTGTGTACAGAGAGTTTAGCTGTGGCAAATACAATTCAATGCCGGTTGCCTGTTGTTTTCAAAAGTCTGTATGTGGTGTGTGCCGCGTTTGTGTGTTGGTGGTGAAGCGTGGCTGTGTGTGTGTATGCATACATATATTACCTTGTGTGGAAACACTTGACATGTTTGTATGCAGTTAATACCTGGGCCGCGATGTTGGTTTAGCGTGTGCGAGAGGGTGTGCGTGCGTGGTCATTATGTAGGCTGCGCTGACTGGACGTGCACTGGACCCAGTCCATCACGCCAGGCGGGTGATGCGCGCTTGGACAGAACGACATCACGTTTCCTCGCTACGCCCATGCATCCCACGCCTCCTGAAGCATGCTACACCACCCGGCTGCCAGTCGTGTTCGCCACGACGACGCTGTCGTCCGCCGCGTCTTGGTAGCAGTCAGGACACCATTTCCCAGAAGGCTTTGTGCCCACAAACGGAACCGTGAAACCAGAAACAAGACGGACAGGAAGAGCAGCACGTCGTGGTAGTAGGGCTTTGACTGGGTGTGTGCGTGTGTGTTGTAGTGTGTGTGACGTGTGTGTGGGTTTGTACATGTGTCGATTGTGCGGAGTGTGTGGCCCCAGGATCAGCAGCTCACTCACAGACAGGGAGGCATTGCTGTCGTTTTCTGATAAAAGGTTCAAAAAGAAGTATATAAATATATGCCCTGACTTATTGCTTTGCCTGGCCAAGTCGATTCTCCTCTAGTAGAGGGTGGAGGGAACGGGGGGTTGGGAGTGGGGGTAGGGAGGGGGGAGGGGGAGGAGGCGAGGATAAGGAAGAGGGAGGGGTCAAAGAGAAATGGGGCTTGAAACAATATGGTCCAACAATATATGGCTCGACAAAAACAAGCTGAGGTTTAAACATGTAAAACAGTGTTTCAGTGTTCGCTGAACACGTGTGTGTCTTCACTGCATGTGTGTCTTCACTGCGCGCGTCTTCACTGCGCGTGTGGCTTCACTGCGTCTGTGTCTTCACTGCATGCGTGGCTTCACTGCATGCGTGGCTTCACTGCATGCGTGGCTTCACTGCATGCGTGGCTTCACTGCGCGCGTGTCTTCACTGCATGCATGGCTTCACTGCGCGCGTCTTCACTGCGTCTGTGTCTTCACTGCATGCGTGGCTTCACTGCGCGCGTCTTCACTGCGTCTGTGTCTTCACTGCATGCGTGGCTTCACTGCATGCGTGGCTTCACTGCGCGTGTCTTCACTGCGCGCGTGTCTTCACTGCGCGCGTGTCTTCACTGCGCGCGTGTCTTCACTGCGCGCGTGTCTTCACTGCGCGCGTGTCTTCACTGCGCGCGTTTCTTCACTGCGCGCGTTTCTTCACTGCGCGCGTTTCTTCACTGCGCGCGTGTCTTCACCGCGCGCGTGTCTTCACCGCGCGCGTGTCTTCACCGCGCGCGTGTCTTCACCGCGCGCGTGTCTTCACCGCGCGTGTGTCTTCACTGCGTGTGTGTCTTCACTGCGTGTGTGTCTTCACTGCGTGTATGTCTTCACTGCGCGCGCCTGCCCTGCATCACGGAACCTGCGTCCAAATGGGGCGCTTGCTATGTGAACGGCGCCAAATGGAGGCCCGGAGGGGAGCGGAGACAGATAGAGAGGACTGGAGGGGGAGGGAGGAAGGGGAGGGAGGAGGAAGAGGAGGAGGAGGGAGGGAGGCGAAGGAGGGTGGGGAAGGCGAAGGAGGGAGGGAGGCCCGGAAATTGACTCCCTTAATGGCTCTGAGTCGGCTCTCTCTGGGGTTCCTAACGACTTGCCAATTACTGGTCAAACACACCCCAGGACTCTCTACACTGCCTGTGTTGTTCCACTGTGGAACATTGTTTCAGCGGCCTGCATGTCAACATCTGGGGGCATCGATGCCCGTTCGGGGCGTTTCAAGGAGCGAGCACGCGTCCGTGCGCTGGAGAGCGCGGCCGTGCGAGTGTGTTTGTGCGACTGCAAGACTCCCCCATAGTGCTGAGGGGAGGGGGGGGGGAGAGGGGCGGGACAGGGAGTTGATAGAGCTGAGATGGAAAGCAACAGAAGAGAGAGAGCGAGAGAGAGAGAGCAGGAGAGAGAGAGACAGAGGAGAGAGAGGAGAGAGAGAGAGAGAAGAGCAAGAGCGAGAAGGCTGAGCAAGAGCAGAGGAAAAGCGAGAGAGAGAGAAAGAGCGAGAGAGAGGAGGGGGGGGGTGAGAGCGGAAGCCGCCTGCTGTTTGATGGGCGCCCCCTGCCTGACCTCGCTCATTGTCATGCGGTGAGACAGAAATGTGGCACCTCACCTACACATTGCAGCTCAGTGAGAACACACACACACACAAACACACACAACTACACACACACACAAACTACACACCACACACAACACGACTTACACACACAAACTACACACCACTGGACCCAGAGGCCTCACGAAAACAGCATCCTTGTTATCAGCTGCAGACAATTGGGGGAGGGTAACTGTGTCTGAATGCAGAGGCACCGATGTGTTTGAGGCTCAGGGTAGCTTTAATGGGGCTGTGTAGTGCTTTACTGATGCAGCCTTTGCTCCCCGCTGTAGTGGAAAAGTACCGGGCGTACCGTCTCAAATGACACGGCCTGCCCCCGTCGCCGTAACCCTGGTAACCCCGGCTGACCAGACCCACGCAGCGAGAGTCGGTTTGTGTGAGCGTGTCCACGCGTGCGGGTAGGTGTGCGCGCGTGTGCGGAAGTGTCTGCGTGTAGGCTAGGCAAGGGGAGGTGGGAGGGGAGGAGGGAGAGGGGGGAGAGAGAGAAGCTGGCAGCTCACAGGAGGGTGCGGGAGGGGTGGAGGAGTGAGGGGAGGAGAGGGGTGATGGGTGTAGGAGGGGAGAGGGGTGTGGGAGTAGGTAGGAGAGGGGGAGAACGGGTTGTGGGAGGGGTTGAGGGAGGGATGAAAGGGAGAGGGGAGAAGGGCTAAAGTGTGGAGGGGAGAGGTGGGAGGGGTGAGGAGGGAGAAGGTGTGGAAGGGAGAGGGTGTTGAGAGGGTGAGGGAGGCTGAGAGCGAGGGGAGAGGGGTGAGGGAGGGGAGAGAGGTGAGGGGATGGGAGGGGTGAGCAGAGGAGAGGGGTGAGGGGTTGTGGGCAGGGTAGGAGGGTGAGGCAGGGGAGAGGATGAGGTAGGGGAGAGGGTCTGTGGGCAGGGGTTGCGGGGTGAGGGGTGTGCGGAGGGATGAGTGTAGGGGGGAGAGGGGTGTGGGAGGGATGAGGGAGGGGAGAGGGGTGTGGGAGGGATGAGGGAGGGGAGAGGGGTGAGGGGGTGTTCACCTGGTAGAGGAAGCGCTGGCTGAACTGCTGCATGGCCCCTTGCAGCTGGTTCCGCTGGCTCTGCCACTGCTCGTAGCTGCGCACCGACTCGGCCGTGGGCCGCTGCCACGTGGTGGTCCTGGTGTTGTGGTCCACGTAGTAGAACCGGCCTCTCTGGTCCACGCGCTTCTCCCAGCTGGGGGGGGGGCGTAACGGGTGGAGGGATAGAGGGGGGGGGGTGGAGAGAGAGAGAGGGGGAGAGATGAGGGATCTACACCCGAACCAACCATGATGAGAGATGCGTTCGTAGTCCATGGCAACCCATGTGTCCGGACTATGGACCTGCTGAAACCTACAGTGTCTACCATGTGGCTCACGCCTCATAGCTGTACTGATGTATCTGTGGTGGAGAGGAGGTAGACTGTGCTCACACACACACACACACACACACACACACAAACACACACGAAAGATCAACAGACCCGTGTAGAACAACAGCAGAGAATTCCCTGTGCTGCTGTGGTGTTATTCATGTAGCCTGCTGCTATTCTCATATCACTGACTCAACCAGGACAGAATCTAGCCAAGAAAACAGTCAAGACTTCCGTCCACACACACGCAAACACACACACACGCAAACACACACACACGCAAACACACACACGCGCGCAAACACACACACGCGCGCAAACACACACACACACACACACACACGCACCCACACACACACACACACACACACGCTGTGTTTCATCTATGTCCTGTGGCGTCAGACCCATACGAGGCTAACAGACTCCAGATCCTGTTCACAGGCCTGGAAGCTGGCATACACAGAGCTTCTAAACAAAGAATGTCCAGTCAGAGCACAGAACGGCCAGCCACTGGTCTGACAACATCCAGCTCTTGTATGTAGACCAAGCTGGAGTAGATTACATGTACAATTTACTTGTTGCTGGGACTGTACTAACTTAGCAAGACAACTAGTCGACCAGCAAGTTGACTGGCCAGTCAGTCAGTCAGTCAGTCAACCAGTCAGTCAGTCAACCAGTCAGTCAACCAGCCAGCCAGCAGTGTTCGTTTATATGTAGGACTCCATATGTGTGTAAGAAAGAACTTTTGTTCTCCACTCGCCCCTCCCCCCCCTCCTCCTCCCGGTGGAAAAAGCGAGGTGGGGGTGGGGGTGACCTTTCCTTAAAAACAGACTCCTTTCCCCGAGCAAGCGCCCAATCAATAAATAATCACAGGAATAAAAATGCCATAAAAGACTTGGCTTGGGCTCGTCTACATGGGAGACATGAGAGCAGTTGGGTTTACATGAGAGAAGTGGATCTGGACACACAACACAATGAGAACCTGGTATGGAACTGAGCTGGTGTAAAACATGCTTAGCCACTCAAATACACTCGTCAGCACGCACACACACACGCGCACGCACACACACACACACAGGCAGACTGGCAGGGCGGCTAGAAGACTGACCCAGGAGGCAGTGGTCTCTCCCAGGTGGTAGTCTTGGTGTTGTGGTCCACATAGTACAGTCTGCCGTGAGGTAAGACACGCTGCTCCCAGCTGGAGGGAGACGGAGGGGGAGATGGAGGGGGAGAGACAGAGGAGGGAGACAGACAGGGAAACAGGCAGAGGTGGAGGGGGGAGAGAGAGGGGGAGACAGGGAGAGGTGGAGGGGGAGAGGGTGAGACAGAGAGAGGGGGAGACAGGGAGAGACAAAGAGGGGGAGGGAGAGGGAGAGAGAAGGGGGAGATATGGAGGGGGATACAGGTAGAGATTGAGGAGGGAGGGATGGAGAGATGGAGGGGGGGGGATGGAGAGATGCACAGAGAAAAGGGAGAAAGACAAGGGAAGTAGAGAACAGAGAGAAAGAGTCAGTTCCATCGACCTCAGAAACGTGGCTCAAACCCTTTCCCATCCCCAGCCGTCCCTCTGACCTCCCCCCTGTCCCCTGTCCCCTCTCACCCAGCCGGCAGAGACTCTGTGGGGGGCTCCGTGGTGGCGTTGGCCTGCTCTGGGTTGGCTCCAGCAGGGCCTGCTTCGGCGGCGGGAGGGGGGGGGGCAGGCCTGGAGGCGTCCGGCCCAGGAGAGGAGCTGCTGCTGGGGATAGCAGGGAGCAGGGCTGGAGAGGCTGGAGGAGGTGGAGGGTGAAGGCTGGGGTCACCTTGGCCGGTCTCCATTCCATTGGCTGTCAGCTCCACTGTACCTGACAGGGGGAGGGGCAGGGAGAGAAATGATTGGCCACAAAACAGTACGCAGAGAATCATACGAAAAACGTTTATGTTCGACATTTCAATATAGTATGATAGATGGCTTATATTTAAATATAATACTGTATAATACTGTATAATACTGTATAATACTGTATAATACTAAAAAGATTCCTGCTGTGTTTAGTCTTATTGTTTTACTGATAATGTGCATGTAAGTGTGTGTACCTGTGAGTTAGTGTGTGTGTGTGTGTGTGTGTACCTGTGAGTTAGAGTGTGTGTGTGTGTACCTGTGAGTTAGAGTGTGTGTGTGTGTACCTGTGAGTTAGAGTGTGTGTTTTTGTGTGTGTGTACCTGTGAGTTAGTGTGTGTGTGTGTGTGTGTGTGTGTGTGTGTGTGTGTGTGTGTGTGTAGTTGTGAGTTAGTGTGTGTGTGTACGTGTGTGTCTGTACCTGCGTTCCCAGGACTGCTGTGGGAGTTCTTGGAGGAGCGATGGCGTCCAGAGGCCCCTGCCCCAGGGCCCTGCTCCTCGGTCAGGTCTCCGTTAGTCAGGGAGCCCCCCCTGCAGGCCCCAGGGGAGTGTCTGGGAGTCCTGCCCACAGCAGAGAGACAGGCACAGAGAGAGAGAGAGAGACAGGTAGACAGAGGGAGAGACCGAGAGACAGACAGATAGATAGAGAGACATGGAGAAGTTCATGAGTCACATCAGCGGACATCAGTGTCACCCTCTCACACACACACACACACACACACACACACTCAGAGACTAATACACACACACACACACACACACACAGACTAATACACAGACACACATAGACTCACACACACACACACACACACACACACAGACTAATACACAGACACACATAGACTCACACACACACACACACACACACACACACACACAGAGACTCGCACAAACACACACTCACACAAACAAACTCACAGACTAACACACTCACAGACTAACACACTCACAGACTAACACACACACAGACTAACACACACACAGACTAACACACACACATACACTCACAGACTAACACACACACATACACTCACAGACTCACACTCACTACATTGTGTGAGCTCCCTTTCCTCTAATAACACGTTCATATTTTCCTACTGCTAAATATAGCTGTCCTTCTGACTAGCACTTTTATACAATAAAAATATGTTGGTTTCGCCCCCCCCCCTCCCTTCCCATTGCCCCCCCTCTCCCCCCTCCCAGAACTCTGCTGATTCAAGCTTGGAGAGCCATCAATGGAGACCTTGCTGAAAAACACTGCAAGTCAAACATGCAGGACGGAACAGAGACATTGTGTGTGTGTGTGTGTGTGTGTGTCTGTGGACGAGAACATGACTCTGGTCATGGGAGACTACAGAGGCAACACCACAGGTTCCAGCCCCCCTATAGCCCCCCCCCCCCTCTTCTGGGAGACAGATGGACAGAGTTGTTGAACAGGACCTACAGCTCGTCTTTGTCAACGCCTTCATGACGGTGCATACATTTCTACACTTGGGTGAAAATCCACTGTAATGTCTGTTCATTTACATAACACTGTGAAAGGTTAATGTAGCTTGACCGACTTATACACACACAATCTGGTTACTATCTCTGAAACGTGTCTGTACTGCATCACTGCTGTGGTATCTGCTCCCAGGAGAGAGTGCATGTTTATGGGTCTATGTATAAGAGAGAGAGGGGAGGGGGGGGCAGGGGCAGAGACAGAGGGAAACAGACAGAGAGACCAACAGAGAGAGGGAGAGGGTGAGAAGGGAGAGGGTGGAGGAGAGGAGAGAGAGAGAGGGTGAAGAGAGGAGAGGGGTTGAGAGTGAGAGGAGAGAGGGTGAGAGAGAGAGGGTGAGAGAGAGAGAGAGAGAGAGAGAGTGTGTGTGTGTGTACCTTCCACGGGGTCCAGCAGAACTGGGCGTCTCCTCGCTCTGGGTTCTCCTCAGGTCGGGCCGGTCCGACTGTGGCGTCTCTGTTCACAGGAGAGCATCTATCAGCACTACACACTGATGTAGGCACACTGACGTAGGCACACTGACGTAGGCACACTGACGTAGGCACACATACTCGTACACTCAACAACAAAAGATAATGATTAACCATCAAAATAGAGAGCTACATCCACAAACACAGAAAGCAGATAAGAACATGGTCTTGTATGTATGTCTTGTGATTCAAGTGGTCTATCGGTTCGTGAGGCGATTCAGGGGGGGACCCCTGCGACGCAGACCTCCAGCGGCCCAGACCCGCCTGCGGGAGGGTGGGGGGGGAGGAGGTGTTGGGATGCAGGGGAGGGGCACTCACGCAGACCCCCTGCACCCAGACGCCTGCACCCAGACGTCTGCACCCAGACCCCCTGCACCCAGACCCCCTGCACCCAGACCCCCTGCATCCAGACGCCCAGCACCCAGACCGCCCCAGCAGCCCAGGGGGGGAGGGGGTGTGGAGGTGGGGAGAGGGGGGAAAGGAGAGGGGTTGGGGAGCGAGGGTGGGGAGGGAGGAGGGGGTGGGGAGAACAGTGGGAAGAGTGGGGGGTGAGGGGCGAGAGTCAGGGGGCGGGGGAGGGAGGGAGGAGGGCGTGGCTGAGGTAAAGGCGAGTGAGGGTTGTGAGGGGAGGGAGGAGCGGCAGGGCGAGGAGGGTGGAGGGTGAGGAGGCGGTGTGGTATGGGAGTGGCGAGGCGGGGGAGGAGTATAGGGGGCTGAGTAGGGAGGAGGAGTAGACGGGGGGCGAGGGGGTGGGGGGGTGGTGGTGGGAGGATGGGGGGGGAGGGCCTGGCACCCAGGAATGCCTAGCAGCCGCAGACCCCCGAGCGACCCGACGTGCGGAAGGAAGGTACGGGGCGGGGGGGGGGGGGGACGACGCGCCGGGGGCGGGGGGGCGTGACGGGTTGAGAGGGAGGCACCCAGACCCCCTGCACCCAGACGCCTGCACCCAGACGTCTGCACCCAGACCCCCTGCACCCAGATGCCCAGCACCCAGACGCCCAGCACCCAGATGCCTAGCACCCAGACCCCCAGCACCCAGACCTCCAGCACCCAAAGATTTAACTTCCATCTCCAGCACAGAGAAGAGACACCAACCAGAGAGCAGGAACATGTCTCTCTACTGTACCACAGTGGATCTCTGTACACACTGGGTCTATGGGGCTACATGCTTCCAACGTGGGGACCACTTCATTTCACTGGTCTGAAACCAATGACTCCTGACCTGCTTTCCATCACTCCTCCAACACACGCACGCACGCACAAAAAAAGACCTTAATAACGTCAAGCTGTTGTGGAACGCTCTGACAGGCTATCCCAGAGGCTCTCTAAGTAATATTGGTGTAAGAACCACACACGCACACACAAAAAACACACACTCACACACAGCACACACAGACACATCACACACACATGCGACAGCAGATGGGTGGGGGGTGGGGGGGTGGGGGGGGTGGTGACTAGGGGTGAGGGCACACACACACACACGTATATATACACATTATACACACACAAAAACACACCCCCACACACACAACCACACACACACAAAAACAAAAACACACACACAAAAAAACAACACACACACACACAGTCCGTCCAACCCACACCGGAGAGTGGTATCATTAAGGGGGCGAGCGGCACACAGTCCGTCCAACCCATCCACGCACCGGTCCATGGGAGCGATCAGCCTCGCGTGTGGGAACCCACACTCGGACCGTGACCGACCTCAAACAGCAGTGGGTGTTTATAGACCTCCTAGCGAGTGAGAGAGCTCTCCCATCACAAGGAGATGGGGTGCCTAGGTGTCCTGATCTACCCCCGCCCCCGCCCCGCCCCCCCCCACTGCCGCCGCCGCCCCCGTATGAAAGGGCCCGGTGAAGGGGGGGCCTGGTGAGGGGGGGCCCGGTGAGGGGGGGCCCCGGAGAGGGCCCCCCAGCCAAATAAACACCCTGTCACAGGACAGAGCATTGTGTCATACTCCCCCGTCTCTCTAATGACATCAGGCCAGTATGGCTGTCGTCTGCTAGCGCGCCCTGTGCTAGCCTGCTTCCTGGCTCGCAGACGGGAGAAGACAAGCCTCAGTTTGTTTGTGTTAGCGCGCCTCGGCTACGTCGCCGAGCGAGGCGGAGAAGATCTCAACCAACTGTTTCTTGGGGCCTCCCGTTCACTGAAAATGTACTGTCAGATTGAGCCAAAAACGGTCCAGTCCTTGTATCCCATTAAGACCCAGTACATTTGGAGAATCCCCCGCCGTACACACTCCGCAAACACTCTGCCCCCCCCCCCTCTTCTAATAGTTTAGAGTCTTAAAACCCTTATTTTGCCTTATTTCCATCAGGTTAACCAACTTCAAATGACTCTCCCATCCATCCTATGTTGATGTTATGTACTCCGACTACTGTGCCGTGTGTGTGTGTGTGTGTGTGTGTGTGTGTGTGTGTGTGTGTGTGTGTGTGTGTGTGTGTGTGTGTGTGTGAGAGAACATGGATAGAAGCACATGTGTTTATCCATGTTGGTCTCTATGTGTGTGTCAAGGTGAGCTCTGTCTGCAGCTGCTTTTCTGCCCTGCGGCACAAAGGACTGTTTATTGGGGGAAAGTGTGTGTGCGTCTGTGTGTGCGTCTGTGTGTGCGTCTGTGTGTGCGTCTGTGTGTGCGTCTGTGTGTGCGTCTGTGTGCTTAAGGGCAGTTAATGTGTTGCGACATTGAGTGTGTGTGTTATGGCAGTGTGTGTGTGCTGTGGCAGTGTGTGTATGTTGTGGCAGTGTGTGTGTGCGCATGTTGTGGCAACGTGTGTGTGTGTACTGAGGCAGCGTGTGTGTGTGCTGTGGCAGCGTGTGTGTGTGTGTGCTGTGGTAGTGTGTGTGTGCATGTTGTGGCAGTGTGTGTCTGTCTGCTGTGGCAGTGTGTGTGTATGTTGTGGCAGTATGTGTGTGTGCTGTGGCAGTGTGTGTATTTTGTGGCAGCGTGTGTGTGTGTGCTGTGGCAATGTGTGTATGTTATGGCAGCATGCGTGTGTGTATGTTGTGGCAGTGTGTGTGTGTGTGTGTGTATGTTGTGGCAGCGTGTGTGTGTGTGTGTGTGCGTATGTTGTGGCAGCGTGTGTGTATATTGTGGCAGTATGTGTGTGTGCTGTGGAAGTGTGTGTGTGTATGTTGTGGCAGTGTGTGCGTGTGTGTGTCTGCTGTGGCAGTGTGTGTGTGTGCTGTGGCAGTGTGTGTATTTTGTGGCAGCGTGTGTGTGTGTGTGTGTGTGTGCTGTGGCAATGTGTGTATGTTGTGGCAGCATGTGTGTGTGTATATGTTGTGGTAGCGTGTGTGTGTGTGTGTATGTTGTGGCAGCGTGTGTGTATGTTGTGGCAGCGTGTGTGTGTGTTGTGGCAGTGTGTGTGTGTTGTGGCAGTGTGTGTGTGTATGTTGTGGCAGCGTGTGTGTATGTTGTGGCAGCGTGTGTGTGTGTGCTGTGGCAGCGTGTGTGTGTGTGTGTGCTGTGGCAGCGTGCGTGTGTGTGTGTGCTGTGGCAGCGTGTGTCAGAAGGAGAGCCAGGGGATATGAGGGAAAACGTTGAACTAACAGAAGGGTCTTTAGAGGAACATAGAGAGCCTTAACACATCTTCCCTGAGTGGCACACTCCAACCTTTATACAGTCTATCCAAACACACACGCGCATCACTTACACACAACCACACACACACACAACACAGGCAAACACACACAACGCGCACACACATATGTGCCGGCATAAAAAACCTGCAGGCACACACATATATTTGCAGGTATGCACACACACACACACACACACACACACACACACACAACCCCATTAAACCTGGCTTCCATAGGCCAACACTAAAGCCCTCTATTCACTGCCACCACCCCCCTCCTCCTTACTGTAAACAGCTTATGACACATGAAGACCAACACACACCGAATCTGCAGAAAGCCCATATTCATACCCCCCCGTCACCCCCACCCCCGCCCCACCCGGGCCCCTGCTTGTGGGGGTAGGAACCCCCCCCCCCTCCCCGATCACAGGGGCCGATTGTCCCTGGGAGCCGAGTAAAACGACTCAATTACACAATTCTGAGAAGCAAATGACACATGGAGCATGGCCTACTGAGGGCGCAGGACTGAGCGTGTGCAGGGGGGGGG
>BROE01000003.1:3880691-3943191 GCA_036571765.1 Plecoglossus altivelis
TTCAATTACACAAAAAACCAAAAAAAAAAGTTCTGAGAAGCAAATGACACGATGGAGCATGGCCTACTGAGGCGCAGGGACTGGCGTCGCCTGTGCAGGGGGGGGCAGTGTATCAGTGTTTGTCGGGAGAGGGGGGGCCACGCGCCCATGTGGGTGGCGAGAACACCATACGTTTGCGCGCTCGCGGGGCCGGTATGGAGAACATGGGGCCGACGTGTCCCTTCGTAAAGTACAATCCCACAACCTTCATGCTGTACGTAGACGGGCCTCGTCCACCCCACCCACCCAACCCCACCCCCCCACCCACAGGGGAAGAGACACCCCTGCCCTGGCTGGAGCTGTGTCCATTCACAGCAACACACTGAGGTTCTGTGCCATGAAAGGCCCAGTGTGGAGGCCCCCCCTCCCCCCTCCCAAAGTCAGCGAAGCAGGAACAGCCGTCAGTCCTGCTCGTGAGGCGGCTTCAATGGATTGTTATTATCAATGAATTAGACTGCATACACATCGTTAGCTGCCCTAACTCGTAAGGCAACGGTGAGGCATTGTCACCTTGAGAACTACGGCCGTAAACAAGATGCAGAGCAGCGCGCCAGAAGGACTCCGTGTTGTGTGAGCGAGCAACTTTACGGTCCAGTCACAAAGCGTTAACTGTTGGTTTTCCCCCAAATAAGACCGACATATTTGACGTGATTCAAGCCTAGAGACCGACGCACATACAAGTGACCCAACAAGCAGTATTGGAAGTTTACACCAAATATAGTACAGTGGTAAAGAATGAATACAGAGAACTCTACAGAGTGTTTCTGTTTGCATAGAAAAAGCGAACTTGTCCCAGAAAGTGGTATGAGGTAGTGTGTGTGTCTGTCTCCCCATTCACTTACGTAGGTGTGTGTACTTATGTAGAAGTGTGTCTGGTGTGTAGAAGTACGTGTGTCTAAATGAAAGTGTGCCTGTGTGTGTGTGTGTGTAACAGTGTGTGTGTGTATATTAGCGTCTGTACGCACAAGTGTAAGAGAGAGTGCGAGCGCTGTGAGGCGGGACTCACTGTCTGTTGCCGTGCTGCCATTGGGCAGCGATCCCAGATCAACAGCCATGCCGTCCAGACAGACGTTGAGCTCGCCTCCTGCTACAACCAAGCCTTTGTTCTCTGTCTGCAGGACCAGACTAAGCTGCAGATTCTCCACTGCAGGGAGAGGGGGAGGGGAGGAGAGAGAAAAGGAGGGGAGGGAGGGAGGGAGGACGGAGGAGAGAGAGGGAAGAAAGTTGAGAAGAGGAAGAAAAATACAGATTTGGGACGGGTAACACGGCAAACTGAAAATATAAGAGTAGACTAAATAGAAATGTGTTGCCATTTCATACAAATATCAGACCGACTGCTTCCTTCCTTGTTTCCTATGTTTACTAGGGGAAAAAAGCAAATAAACAAAAGGAATGAAACCATCCCTTGTGAGACAGGAATCCAGTCGATCAGCCAGGTGTGTCAGTCCTGTACTGCCTCTGCACTTTAGCCAGGGTGTTACCCAGACAGGTAACTGACTGTGTCACATGACTGTGTCGAGGAATATTTGACAAGGGATTCAGATGCTGTGTGAGTCAATCAGAGCACCTGGAGACGCCAACCATAGCAGTTCAGTCAGGGCTGTTGGTGTATGTGCTCAGTGTGTGTGTCATCAGTGTGTGTGTGTCCTCAGTGTGTGTGTGTGTGTCCTCAGTGTGTGTGTGTCCTCAGTGTGTGTGTGTGTGTCCTCAGTGTGTGTGTGTGTCCTCAGTGTGCGTGTGTGTGTCCTCAGTGTGCGTGTGTGTGTCCTCAGTGTGCGTGTCCTCAGTATGTGAGTGTCCTCAGTGTGTGAGTGTCCTCAGTGTGTGAGTGTCCTCAGTGTGTGAGTGTGTCCTCAGTGTGTGAGTGTGTCCTCAGTGTGCGTGTGTGTCCTCAGTGTGCGTGTGTGTCCTCAGTGTGCGAGTGTCCTCAGTGTGCGTGTGTCCTCAGTGTGCGTGTGTCCTCAGTGTGTGTGTGTCCTCAGTGTGTGAGTGTCCTCAGTGTGTGTGTGTCCTCAGTGTGTGTGTCCTCAGTGTGTGTGTGTGTCCTCAGTGTGTGAGTGTCCTCAGTGTGTGAGTGTGTCCTCAGTGTGTGAGTGTGTCCTCAGTGTGTGTGTGTCCTCAGTGTGTGATGTGTCCTCAGTGTGTGTGTGTGTCCTCAGTGTGTGTGCGTGTGTCCTCAGTGTGTGTGTGTCCTAAGTGTGTGTGTGTGTGTGTGTGTGTGTGTGTCCTCACTCTTGCCGTGGTGTGTCCTCAGTGTGTGTGTCCTCAGTGTGTGATGTGTCCTCAGTGTGTGTGTGTGTGTGTGTGTGTCCTTAGTGTGTGTGTGTCCTCACTCTTGCCGTGATGTGTCCTCAGTGTGTCCAGCAGGTCGATGGTGGCGCTCCCCAGTAGCTCCTTCCTCAGCGTGTGGCAGCTCCACAGCTTCAGGTCCAGACGGCTCTGAGGCGTCACGTTCCTGCACGGCCCAGCGACACACAGACGGTCAGCCACACAACGCAGGACACACACACACGCACGCACGCGCGCCAACACACGCTCAGCCACAACACTGCGGGAGGCGACGGAGCCGTCTAGGCTGCGCTCACAGGGTCAGGTCCTCGTTCCACTGCAGCTCCTGGTGTCCACTGCGTTTGCCCGTTTTCTTGGTCTCGCTCGTCAGGCCGTCCGCCGTCACCTCCACGAACGAGCTGAGGCGGGAATGGCGGCTGGGGAGCTTGGGGGACTGCGGCTTGGCGGAGACCACTGGGGTAGAGGGGAGACAGGAAGGGGGACGCGTGATGGGCACGCGATCGACACACGCACCTGTGGAGAGACATGGACACACGGTCCCCGGCTTCTTCCTTTTAATCGGTGCCGCACCGCTAGCGTATATAAACAGCGCCCTCTAACTGACACCTGGGGAACTGGATCGTTTGTATTTATCAGGGCTGCCCAACCACGTTCCTGGAGAGCTTGCTTCCTGTAGGCTCTTACTAGCCATTTATCTAATCATCCAGTTCTGAATTTGGGGAGAGGGGGGGGGGGCTACAAAGTAAAACACAAGGTCTAAGATGAAGTGAAGACCCACAGGATAATACTTGAATAGAATACAGACAGAGAGTTACATAGAGAGGCATCTTAAAACGATACGCAGGAGGAAGGAAGGTAGAAGTGCTGACACAGAGGTCAGTGAGATTTACCGTTTTAAATGGTTTATTACCTTTCAAGGTCAACTGGGACTTCTCTGTGGTGTGGCTATGGCCAGGTCTGGTCACACTGGCAGCTGCCATGACATCACAGCCTGAGACAGACAGACATTGACGAATCTAACAGAACTGAATGGATCAGTACTCATTCGGCATTTGCACCAAGTCAGACAATGATGAACGTACTATCACTGATTTGATCAGAACTTATTCGACATTTGTACTTAAGACAACTAAAGTGGACAAGCGTGGACCATGACTAGGTCACCCTTAACAAAATACATCGTGATCTGCTACGATGGACAACGTTGACCTTTAACATTGTTGATTTGACCGGTAATTTCAAGTGTGCCTTTTAGAATAAATACCGGTTGCGTAATACGTGTCCCTAAAGATGCACCTTGGTAAACTGATTAGACTCAAACAAAATACACGTTCATGCCTGCTTTATGCATGTCTTCAACCTATTTGCATGTCTTCGACAACATCGTCCGTTTTTCTATCTTATCTAGCGAGACTCGTTCCTTATCATATTTAATAAAGGCTCCGCTGAAAATACAAATGCGCAATTTGCGCAGCTCTAATAGGTGGGTGGAACTAAGTAATTAGTTAGTCAAACCACCAACACATCAACAATGTATAGATAAGCGCTATTTAGCTTGTTCCGCTAATGCTACTTGCTAGGTAGCTATGTGGAGCTTGTGAAGGTGATGATGAACATTTTTGAAGCTGCGCCGCAAAGAGGTACATTATTCTGATGCAGCCGGTCGCTCTTTATTTTCTGGTAGCTATTTAATTATACAGATATCCTGTTAGCCTTGGACATGCTGAGCAATCTTTACTGGACAAACACCAAACACTTTGTTCTCCGCTTTATTAAATACCCATTGGCTGCGCACAAAAACAAACACGGAAGACGGAGAATTTTACCAGCTGATGCTAAGCTAGGCTACAGGTTTGAGGGCTTTAAAAGGACATACTGACAATGATCTTTAACGTTGTAAACATACCTATGTAAAGGGATACATTTAAAGATACGGCACACTTTCAATCATATTATACTTTATGACACTGACACGTTCCCTATATTTCCCCCTCATACCTTTTTCAGCTGTGGTCCACTGGTATCGCTAGTTAACTTTCATTTCCGCCTCAATGACACTGTCACGTGATTCTCAGTAGTCGTAACGCAATGAATTGTGGATAAAAAATATTGTTTCAGATATTTATGTTTATTGAAATCGTTTTCTAGAAACAAGTCAATTGTTGTTGTTTTTTAAACAAATCAACATGAAATAATTAAACAAATAGTGCAAATTGTCAATAACATCAACAATACACTATCTTTGAATTCGAATGGATAATGTTTTAAATCATCATACAATATATAAAATATAAATAATTCACATGCATCATTGTCTAAACCATAACATCAATTTCGATTTTTTTTTACAAGTCGCATATTATGTACACCCCGTTACAACCAAAACCCAATTGGTGGAGTCAACAATTTTTCAATCACTTAACATTGGCTGGACAAGCTTCTATTATTAGACTGATGACTGTACTTGTGCATGGTGTATTGTGGTGTATGGTATTGCACCTTGCAACGTGGAGGAGGCCTTTTCACGTGGCAAAGTGTGCACACATCCCTGGAAGACACTGACTAACATGGTGATCATGGCGACGATGACTGACAAAGTTGTCATGGAAATAGGTCATCACAGCAAGAGGAGGGCCTAGTAACAGGCAAAGCCACACCATGCCGTTGCCATAGTTTCCCTTAAAATATCGCCCCAGGCAGACAGACACCAGGAGCTATCAGGAGAGAGGGACAGACATTAAACAGCTGTTGACACTGCCAAAACCATATATTAGTCATCTTTGTCATGGGAGCATGTCTAGCTCCCTTTAAAAATAGTCATTACCCATGATGCCTCACCTCTAAGATCATGGTGAGGAAGATCCACAGACGACAGTTGTGCAGTGGTAGAGCCACCATGTACTGAGAGTCACAGAACGAAACATCATCATTACCTGCTTCACGCGTTGACGAGTTCCCTTTAGGAGTTAGTTTAGTCTCTCTGCATTCACTTGAGTGGCAGGAAACATTCAAATAAACAAATCCCCAAATCAAGTTGTGCTGGTTTCAGTTACACGTGCATCCCGTCGATGCTGCCACACCCCCCCTGGCCAAATACATGCAGGTATGTTTCTATGTACCAACATGTCTCGAAGGTGTGTGTAGACGGTATGTTTCTAATCCTACCTCACACAAGGCAGCAGCCAGCAGGAAGGCCAGCACATCAGCCTGCTCCGGAGATACCTTGTGTCTTAGCAGCGGCGTGTACAGATGTCTTCGTGCGTGTCACCGAGGGGGAAGAGACGTTCAAAAGAAAACGAAGAGGAGGAAAACAAAATTAAAAGTGAGCCAGAGCGGCCAGATACTCAGGACATGAGACCTCTTTAAGAAACAGTGGTAGGCTAACCCTATTAGAGAGCTACCTGTTCTGCCATTTTTCCAAGGGGAGAATCCATTTCCTCCAGAAAGCAGCCAGTGTTTGAGCATTCCTGGAATGGAACACGGAGGACAGTCAGCGTCCAACGCCACACGCAGGTGGACAGACGCGATCTGAGGGGGCGCGCAGGAACGCAACTCACCACCAATCCCCGTAAAACTCGCGGTCCCCAAAGCGCAACAGCTCAGCGCAGAAGTTCAAGTAGGAGTGAGTGAACAGGAAGAAGAATAGGAGCCAGAGGAAATGCGTCGGGGCCTGTCAATGAAAAGGGGGAGCGTTACCACGGTTACAGCCTCTTTTTGGGGGGAACGCTACGTACAGAGAAAAGGACGCCCTAACACATAATGCTCTTACCACAAGTCCCACCAGGGTTCCCACCTGACCCGTGAGGTCCATATTCTGCAGAGAGGACATTTGGTTTCAATCGTCCGGAAAAAGTCGGCGTTCGAATTGTTTCGCGTGCCGTGACTAAAAAGCTTTCCGTGCGCAGAAAACATGTTTGAAATTGTTTACTCACAGAGAAATAGCTTTCCGACTGCTGAAAGAGAGGCGTCACCCACTGGGAGATGAACAAATGCACGCACAAATTCAGAACGAAGGCAATTGAATCGGCTATTAAGCGAAACGAAACGCACACGTCACGTTGCGATAGCTTAACGTACACGTTACCTGCTGGACGATTCCCACCATGACCTGCACCATGAGGACCTGCAAGAACAGGAAGTTATCACAAAGCAGTTTGTCATCTACATAACACACTGATTCAACCTGCAACAGCTATTTCAGGAGACTACCTCAGGAATGCATCCGGTTTTATTTTAGCTTAAAAAATTTTTTTAACTCAATGAATGAATGAATCTCTGCTAGCGTAGACTAAGCGCCAGCAGGAAGTAGTAAAGGCCTGACAGGAAGTAGAATGATACATTCAATTAATGAATGAATGAATGAAAAAATATGCGTGAAGCTGTTTTGTATGTTTGAATATGAATCTGAAAGACTTCCCAATCGCCGTCAGTAACTCCCTTGGTCATCAATTTAGCGTTGTTAAATAAAGCAACGCTCTCTCTGGGATGCTAAAACAAGATGCAGCAGGAAGTGAAGAGGCCTGGCTATGCCAAATATGGTCTCACCATCTCCATCAACCTGTGCAACAGGATGTTGATGCGGATGCCAGGGGTGGAGGGGAACTCTCTCTGGTAGCATAGAGTAGGCGCCAGCAGGAAGTAGTACAGGCCTGACAGGAAGTAGAATGGTACAGATAGTATTAAGAATATAGGTCTGACAGGAAGTAGAATGTTACAGACAGTATTAAGAATATAGGTCTGACAGGAAGTAGACGGTTACAGACAGTATAAAGAATATAAGCCTGACAGGAAGTAGAATGTTATAGGCCATATTAACAATATAGATCTGACAGGAAGTAGAATGTTACAGGTAGTATTAAGAATATAGGACACCTTAACACAAATAATCCAAAAATAACGTATAACAGTCAGACCATAACTGTACTCACGTTTAATTGTTAGGTGTTCTGGGTATTCCTTGGTCAACGGTATGTTACTCTTTTCTAATCCTATTAATAAATAAAAACAGCAAAGAGGAGTCGTCTCTGAAATGAATGAGATCCAGTTAACAGCAGCTGTCACACAGGTTAGCATCTTCTAGTCATCAGAACCGAACCCTTACGGCCAGGATGAATACGGAACCATTGGTGAAACTGGATTCTATATTAGGCAAACCGCTTTGTGGTATGACTCATCTCTATAGGGGGTAAGAGAGTGTGTTGGAGGCCAGGTTCTCCTCAAACATACCTGAACAGACCACATGCGCCTGGCGGTACCATCTGTTGGTCTCCTGGTAGGAGTACAGCTTGAGACCCAGCGTGACGTAGCTCCACAGAGAGAAGAAGGCGCCCCCTGGTGGACACACAGGATGAACAGCAGCCCTTCGCAAAACTCAAAGGCAAACTGCCGTGTGTTTGTGTGTGTGTGTAGGTATGGGAGACGTACGAGAGAGCTATCAAAGGATTTAAAGCACCTGTGGATATTGAGGTGTCGTGGAGAATTACGAGAGAAGGAAAGAGAGCCAGCAGCCCAAGGTTTGCCAGGTGGAGACAGTGGCCTGTACTGGAGGACAACCTACCCTGTCGAAGAACCAGACACCCAATGCTTGCCTCGTATGCGTTAGGGTTAGGAATGGGTTTGTGTGGGAGTTTGAAACGTGTTTGCAGAGGAGAGGGTTGGGAAGGTGTATCGGTGTGGGGGTCAGGGGTCAGATCGAGCTCACCCTCTGCAGGTTCCTCTCCAGCAGCAAAGCTGCAATCGCAAACACGTTAGCAGCTGCAGGTGTGACGATGTAGGAAACGGGGAAGGAAAGGAGAGGGGGCGGGGCTTGTCGTTAACTGAACCCCAGGAATAAGACCAATGTCGTATTGACATTTGGTGACAGTGGTGGTGTCTAAGCCTCACCCACCCAGTATGAGGTTGACAGACGGCCAGTTGTAGTTGTCCTGCATGAGGTGCTCCAACACCTTCCTCAGGTCAATCAGGAAGCCATGTCTTGTACAGATGAGGGGGAAGAACAGGTTACATACTCATCTCTCTGTGTGTGTGTGTGTGTGTGTATGTGTGTGTGTGTGTGTGTGTGTGTGTGTGTGTGTGTGGTGTGTGTGTGTGTGTGTGTGAGTGTCTACAGGTGTGTTTACATAGGCTTGGGAGGGGGTCTTCTACTCACTGTATAAAGTTCTCCAGGAAGAGATGGGTGTGAGTCAGAATCTGAAAAACAGACCAAACACAGGTGTTACAGAAGACTGAGGCAGAAAGAGAGAGAGAGAGAGAGAGAGAGAGAGAGAGAGAGACATAAGACATACAGACTGAGAGAGAAAGAGAGAGACAAAGAGAGAGACAGAGAAACAGAGAGACAGAGACAGAGAGACAGACAGAGAGAGAGAGAGAGACAAAGAGAGGGGGGGAGAGAGAGAGGGAGAGAGAGAGAGAGAGAGAGAGAGAGAGAGAGAGAGAGAGAGAGAGAAACAGACAGAGAGGCAGACCTACCAAGAGGATGATGATCCAGTTGAGGATGCCTCTGTAGTTGGTGAAGCAGCTGCTGGAGCTCAGCAGGGAGTCCTGCACACTGTGGCAGCTAGAGTCATACTACAGGAGTCAGTCTGGTGGAGTCATACCACAGGAGTCAGTCTGGTGGAGTCATACTACAGGAGTCAGTCTGGTGGAGTCATACTACAGGAGTCAGTCTGGTGGAGTCATACTACAGGAGTCAGTCTGGTGGAGTCATACTGCAGGAGTCAGTCAAGTGGAGTCATATTCACTGTATATTTATACTGTACATTTATTCCTACCATATTGTCATGTGTGTCTTATCTGTGTCAGAATTAGCACATTGGTTTGACTTGAGGCTGTACAGGTGTGTGGTAGTACCAGAGCATGTCCATAGCTGGGTGGGGTTCACCGACCACCGAGTCGCAGCCGGTGGTACTGTGGTAGAAGAGGTGTGCTTCGTCATCTTCAGTGTCTGGGGAGGAGGGGGAGGAAGAGGTTTGAGGATGGTCTATTCCAGACATGTCAGCCCGCCTCGGTTTAGCTTGATCATCACCTGCACGTTACAAACACACACAAAGAATGTTGAGGCGAATCCAGTTTCATAAAGGGCACCAATGCATCTCATCACGTACTTAATGAATGATAATATAATAGACATGTAATCATGTCCCCGGCAAACCATCGCAATTGGGGCTAGTGGATTAATATAGATACAGTAGTCCCCGGTTCAACTGACTTCCAAGGTGACGTAGTCCTATAATGCGCCAATGTCGCTTCCTAGATGACTCAGAATCTATACATCTGCCAACGCTTAGCTTAAATAGCCTTTAGCTGAACGAAAACAACAAAAACATTTTGACTGTCTAACTTTGTATTTGTATATAGAAAGAAGACACGAAACGTTTATGGATGAATGAAACCCCTTTCTGGATGAAAGCAAACGAGTTTTCTGGATATTGACTGCATAATACACGATTTATCTTACCTCAGTCGGAAACATTTACGCTGCAGAAACTGACCGCGGGCATCTCATTACTGTCAAGTATAGTGGATACCGCTGTCATTGTCCGTCTTTCATCACGTATATTTGTGTTTATATAAACGCTCATCACAGTAATGTAAAAAATCTGCTCTGGTGGACCCTGCCTTTGCTATGTCTGTCTCTGATTTAGGAGACAGACTTCGGCTTGGAGGACTCAAGATCTAAATATAAATTGTGCATCCCGACATCCACACGCTAGTCGACATGTTTTGTGCTTATCCTACTAGAATTCAATATTGTCGTCATCGGACTGCCTCGATCTTTTCGATTAATATTCTCTACTGTGTTATCCAGCCATTAATGGTAACCTTTGTGTAAAAGTGGTACTGGTTCATTGTTACATGTTTTTCAGCCACTGGTAAAAAGAAAGAAATATTAATTAAGTTGATTTATTGTAAAAAACAAACAAAAAACATTTATACAGAAAATACACTTTTAAAAAGCATTATGTTCTAAACCCCATAACAGGATAAACACATGACATCTATGGGCCTGTATAAACATGCTTTTACAGGTACAGCTACGACCAGAATGAACGACCTTCAAATATCTTTTTAGATTTTCCAGAACTACCTAGGCTAGCAGAGAGTGATACCAGAGGTCTGTACTGGTAGCAGATGTAGATGTTTCCTGATGTAGAAAGACAACAGATCTGCACTGTCCTGTATTGCTGGCTATCATTAAGTGGAGGTGGGCTGGACGCGGGCTGGGCGCGGGCTGGGCGCGGGCCTGGAGCTAGTTGATGGTCAGCACGTCACTCTGGATCTCATGGCTCAGCTGCGTTTGCAAGTCGCTCAGCTTCTTCTTCAGCACGGCCAGCGCCGACATGACGATGGTCTCGGGCCGCAGCGAGCCGCACGACTCCACGTTGTAGTAGAACCTGCCGACAGAAACGGGGGGCGGACGGACGGACAGACAGACAGACGAACGGAGGCGTCTTTATCAGACACGTTGAACGTGGCAGTGGGGATGTCTGCTCAAACTTCCAGTGTTGTGCGAGACTCTCTTGTCTTGTGGTCGACAGGGTGGAACAGCGACGCGCTGACTGATACTCACCTCTCCGGCTTGCCGTTCGGATCGTAGGGCGCTTCGACCTCGTCCTCCTCGATCTCCGAGTACTCACTCTTAGGCCTAGGACAGATGACGGCTCAAGTCACGTTTTGGGTTACGCAAGTTTTACGCACTGAACATTCTAAACCAGGGGGTCTCCCACACCGGTTCTGGAGAGCTACCAGCAGGTAGGTTTTCACTTCAGCTGCAAATAATGCAGCCTCATTCAGTCCACCATCTACATAATTAGTAGAATGTGGTGTGCTAACTTGACGTTGAAGTGAAAACAGTCCGGAAGGCAGCTCACCAGCAACCCTCGGAAACTATGGTCAGCGACTCCAGCAGATGTCACTGCTCAGGCAACGTCATTCGAACGGGCCGTACCACTCCTCGGGTCGCGGGAACACCGTGTGTCTCAGGGCGTTGTCAGGGTCGTACTCGAAGGACACCCCCGCTGTGGGGTTCCACTTGGCGTGCTCCTTGCCGAAGCCCTTCTTAGCGTAGGCTCTGAGGCGCAGCTCCTGACCCTTTCGTAGCTTCACCAGGATGATGTCTGACGACAGGGAGGGTTAGCATGGGTCAGGCCAGGCAGTGGCCGACAGTGGAGCACAAGACTCTCCGCGAAATCCCGGATCAAGACCCAGCAGGGAAGCTCTACTTACCATCCTGTTCCACGTAGTCATTTGGGTCATTATCTCGACTCCTTGAGGTCACCTGACCAACCGGAAAACACAAGTCTGTCATTTTTCGTGAAAAGATATTCTTTTAAAGCAGATTTGTGTCTGTCCACTCTATACCACTCGACCACTCTAGGCTGGTAGGTAGGGGAGGGCAGGGGACCCTCGTGGAGGGATGGTAGCCCACTCACAGGGATGACTCTGGGGTTGTTGGACAGCAGGTCCCGGGAGGTGACGTGCCGAGTCTGGTCCTCAGTGCAGCGGACGTCCAGTGTCAGCTCCACGGAGCACTCTGGACAGAAGTCATCACAGGTGCAGTCCTGGAGGAGAAGGAGGGGAGGGGGTCATTAGGTTTCATGTCTTCTTTAATGTGGGTCTGGTGGAGTTACTGAGTTTCAGTGTGAGAGAGCATGAACTGATGCACAGAGGGTGTGTTTATGGGTGGGAACAATGTGAACTGCGTCTGTGACTGCTGCATGAGTCCTAGAGTATCCATCCAGTACTCACTCTGGAGTACTGCATCTTGTCCACAATGTCGTCACTCGTGAGAGGGATGAGACCTGACGGGGGAAAACAGAAGGTCTTCGTGAGAACGCTGTGTTTTGGAACAAGGCCTTTCTGGGTGTTCTAGAAGGTACTGAGGTTTGATATCACTGTGAAGTAATAATACTTACCCACTCTGTGTGCAATAAACTCATCGTGGAGCACAGAAGAATTTGCGTCAATCTGAATCCAATCTATAGCTGAAACGACATTCGTGCAGGATGTTGGGTATAGTTAACTTGTTTCGGTGTGTGAATTTAATAAGGGTGAGAATAGTTAAGGTTTTACCTATTGTGGCAACTTCCGACATAAAGACACGGCGAATAGAATTGGCAACCCTGTAAAATCGCACAGTCAAATTAATGAGCCAATCAAGCGTATCCATGGAGAAGGTGAGACACGAATAACATGAGAATACACGCAGGATGCATTCAATTATATTCATTCTTTCCAGTCAGCTAGGTAGTTGCTAATTGGACCACTTTGTTCGAAACTAAATATCTTTAGGGTATACAAACGAAAACGGGTCTACTAACAAATTTAAATCCGTCTAAATGCAGCAATGTTTGGGAGGCAAGGTACATCCATCCACACAGCGCAGGTAGCACAAGTTCAGGTCCCACTTAGTTGTCTCACATGCTCTTCTACGCAAACAAAAATCATAAAAGGTAAACTTCTACAATAACTGTACAGACTGTAACATTCGGCTACATGTGCTTTGAACACTGTAGCCCAGTATTCCATTTAAAAACTATTGCTAGCAGTAGTAATGTTCCTATAAATGACAGTTTAGCTGGTCTTAGCCTTGCTAGCTAACCTCAATGATAGAGCTAGCTGCGGAGAGTACTCAAACAGCTAGGCTAGCTGACTGTAGAACTACAAAACAATGATATAGGCTGTGAATTCTTACGCCAGGTCTGTGTTTTCAATGACAAATTTGACATTTTCGTCAGACAATTCTGTGATCTTGACGGTTGGCTGGTTGGCATACGGCATGGCTCAAAACATAACATCCAATTTACAGTAAGGTCGGTTCGCGGTTTTGCTCTCCGTTGGATAAAAGCTGAGCCGTGTAGGTTTCAAGGCCTAGAGACTTGAAAGATTTTCATTGGACCAAAAAGGTAATTGAGATCAGTGATTGGACATTCTGATAAACTGGGCGGTTTCTTTTTTTCATGTCCGAGTCATACATCGCACACAATATTTTTCACAATAAAGGTCTTAGTTTAACACCAAAAAAAAGTATTAGGCCATTTTTAGGTAAATTCATTTTATTTTAATATTTTATTGTATAGTTGTAATAACAATAATAAAAGTGTCCAACAATTGATCAGTAATTAATCTGTTTATGTATGAACAGTTTATGGATTGGAAACGCAAGTCATAAACAATGCACATATCTGTCTCCCCGTCATAATAGGAGAATCTGGGCTAGGAGTGGATGTAAGGGGAAAACCGTTTCAAACTTTAGTCACGTGAAGCCTCGCAGAAAAAAAAACACTCAATCACAGATCGGACATCTGGCTCGGTGGCCTAGTAAGAAAAGGCCTAGACAACACCAGCTCACAGAGACATGTCGATGAAGCTGGCTAAGAGAAGCTAGGCTTTAAGGAGTGTCCCACTAACAGAAGGGAGGAGGAGGAGGAGGAGGAGGAGGAGGGAATGGTGGGACAGACACATCCACGTTAGTTCATCGTCTCTGGTTCACTCCGGATAGATTCTTCAGCTAAGGACAGGAGAGAAACACACTTCAGATTTGGATGTGTACAATCCGAAAACAACTTGAACTTTTCCATTTTTAAAGACGGGACATGGGAAATCCCGTTTCGAAAATTAAACCAAAGACCAAGATAATAGCCCCTAAGATGTATAGTATTTTGCTAATCAGAGAAGCACTAAGACCAACAATAAGAACACTCACAGTCACTGCTGCTCCCATAAGCCCCTGGACCATGGCTTCACCAGTAGACTTCACCTACAGGGAAATCAATTAAATACGGACTTACAATTCAGAAAACTCAACACATTTGAGACAAAAAGCAGAAACAAAAATGTCATCAATACCATTTCAGTTATATTGTGTAAAAAAGAGTTTCCCCATTAGATATTGAGTTAAGTTTTTTTATTTATATATATCCGGTAATGATGGAGTTGTACCTGTTTGGCTGTGCTGGCCATGTTGACCACATCCTGGATACGGTTGTCGAGGAAGTTCCAGGTGTCCTGGAAGTCAGGAGAGGAGTCTTGCACCATCACCAGCTCTGTGGTGTTATAGATCCCAGTCAGCGCGGCGCGCTTTGTGTACCAGTTCAACTGAGACAAAGAGAGAGAGATCAAGGAAACCCATTGAAAAAGGGATAATCAATACGAAAGGTATAAAAGGAAATCTGTGTAACAACACCATGGTTAAAACACCATAGTTAGGGTCTTAGAGCCTTTCGGACAAGGAGAGAGTGAGTAAGTGAGTAAATGGGTGAGTGAATGAGTGAGTGGATGAGTGAGTGGATGAGTGTGTGAGTTAGTGAAAACCTTTCCCGAGGCAGGCCTGATGTTGTTGACTTGCTGACGAAAGGGAGAGAGGAAGAGAGAGGAGGGGTTTGACGGTAGAGAGGACCCACTCACGTCTGTGGAGCGGTCTCCGGCGTAGTACCACATGTCGTCCACCAGGGTGGAGAGGTGTTTCAGACTGTCTGGGATGTTGTGAGGGAGCAGTAAGATGCTCATGGCCTGGAGAGGGCAGAAAAAAGACACGCTTTACTGTAATGTTAACATAAGAGTAGAAGAAAGCTAAGTTTTCATTACTGTCTGCTTGATGAAAAACGTAATAGATATAGTGGCAAACTGGAGATGCTGTACTTCTGAATGAAGTACGAACTGGTGAAATCAGCTGGTACAAAGCTTACAGAGAGTTTGAAATATATCATTTTATATAATAGTATTCAAACACACAAGTGTTGTGAGCAACATACTGTACCTGTGGCCATGTCTCAATATATGGGGCCAGCATCCTCAGTCTGGTTTCTAAAGCATCTCTCAGAAATTCTGCGGTTTTCTTTGGCCTGCAAGAGATTGCCAGCTTTAACACACAGTGCCTGAAGGAGCTTCTTCTTTCAGGATAGCCAGCTGCTAAACTCCAGGCAGTGTAGTACTGCCGTGTGCCATTTCATTTGATCTTTTTTTATACTGTCTCTTTATAGTCTTTTGGTCTTTTATTTGGTGGGGAAGTTGTGGCCTAATGGTTAGGGAGTTGGGCTTGTAACCCTCAAGTTGCTGGTTCGATTCTCGCACCGGCAGGAATTGAAGGTGGGGATTGTGAATAAACAGCACTCTCTCTGCCTTCGATACCATGACTGAGGTGCCCTTGAGCAAGGCACCGAACCCCCAATTGCTCCCCGGGCGCTGGAGCAATAGCTGCAATACGTCACTTCACTTCACTTCATTAAGTTTAAGTGGCTGCAGGTATACCAACGTCACTGCATATTCTACCATGTATAATCATGTACATGCTAAATCTCATCTTTGAAATCTTACAATCTATGTGCATTCGAACCCAAATCAAGATTTGTTTCATTTTTACAAACCCTATACGAGACTATGCTTTGGAAATGTGAACGAGAGAGAGAGAGAGAGAGAGAGAGAGAGAGAGAGAGAGAGAGAGGGGTTGGGCGGGTGAGTGAGATAGTGTGAGGGAGAGTGAGTTAGATAGAGAGAGTGAGTTAGAGAGATAGAGAGGGAGAGGGAGTTAGAAGAGTGAGTTAGAGACATGGAGTGAGTTAGAGAGAGAGAGAGAGAGATAGAGAAAGAGAGAGAGTGAGAGAGAGAGAGAGAGAGAGTTAGAAGAGTGAGTTAGAGAGAGAGAGAGTCATGTGTCATGTACATACTCAGCATGACCAAGCTGCACCTGGTTGTGCTGCTCAGCTAGTATCTCTGTCAGCTGGGCGTTACACTGGGAGATGAAGTGAAGGACCAGGTCTCCTGCCCCGTTGTAGAACATCCCAGTAGAAGCAGAGGACAGGCCTACGGTCTAGTCAAGGTGGAAAACACACATTAAACAATATGGATGTCCATGCAGTCACATGTGGTATGCTAACACAGCCACACACACACAGCCACACACACACAGCCACACACACACAGCCACACACACACAGCCACACACACACAGCCACACACACACACACACAGACAGACCTCTGCCCCTGCAGCAATGGCCTCCATCGACCAGCCATGTATGGGGACAAACTCCAGTGCGGCGGTGAGGACTCGCGCCTGCAGCTGTTCCTCTGTTTCGTACTCCTCGCTGTGCTCTCCGCCCTGGTCTGCATAGCTGCACACACACACACACACACACACACACACACACACACACACACACACACACACACAACATCATCAGGCTATACACACGGTAGCAGCATCGCTAGGCCATTCTGTCTGGTTCAGAGCTGCTTAGGAGTTCACGAATCAAGTCGCGTTCCTGTTTAGCATTAAACGTTTACGGTAGTAGTGGCGAACAACGTGCGGGTTATGATGGTAAACACACTAGGATGATAATCGAGTCCTTATTGGGTTGCATAGATCTGCAGCGTCAGTGTGTCGTGACTGTGTCCTGACCTGGTGTTGGGCTGGGGAGCCTCTTCAGAGACAGGGTCGGACGCGGGGGCTTCCTGCGAAGAGGCCGTGCTAGGGTCCTGCTCTGTGTGACTAGCTTGGTAATGCTCATGGGCGGAGGAGGAGGAGGAGGTGGAGGAGGAGGTGGAGGACGCAGGGTCTTTGTCAGACTTGGAGTCGTCCTGTAGCCTCCGCAGGGCAGCACAGTGGAAGCCTCTTCCCAAGCCAGCGAACTGAGGGCTTGCAGTGGGGGCGGTCGGAAGCACAACTGAGGGGACATCACCGGGGTGTAAAGAGTCAGTCCTTTCAGGCTTTGTGGAACAATTATAGTTGCGTGTATTTGATTGAATATAAAATCTACCATAATCTTTTTTTAAGATACGTAACTTGGGTTACGATTGTTAGTTTGACAAAATAAAGGCATGGAAGCTTGTTGAATACGCACATTCTTATATTACATGGACTCAACCCCCGATCTGTTCCTTGCTTCTCTAAGTATAAAGGTGAATGAGCTCTAACTATCTTTCCGCTACGGCCACGTTTAGTTTGGAATTCAAGTGTACTATTTACTTGCAACGAGGCAACGTTATGTTACCTAATATTTCTGTCCTTCATGATCACCTTCTTCGTCAAGTGACATTGGTGGGCTAGGTTAGTAGGCAGTTGCAAGAAAGCCCTAAACTTGATAAGATTAGCGGCGACAGCATTAGTCTAGCTTAACCATAACCAAGGCAAACCTCTTCCTTTGACAAACGATATCTAATTAGCCATAGCTTACCGCTGCTGAGCCCCCGCAGGACCCTCACTGCTCGTAGTCCTCTTAGCAGCGCCGCCATAACAACCTGCACTAGAAGCTAAAGGATTTTTTTAGACAACCAACTGAGCGCAGAATTTCATGCGACACTGAAATCGTGAGTGCGTTCACAGCTAACTACAGTCACGTTCGAGTCTTCAGTCCCTATTGTGTTGTAATGCAGCCTATTTGTTAACATTTCTGGTGTTTTAAAACTGTATGGCGTTTTAGTGTTCCCCGGTTATATTGTTTTACAACGCGTTCTGTTTACATTTACGTTATATCAAGGGTTTAGTAGCTGGACGTTATTCCTCTAGGCTTCCCGTAACTCTCCCGCAGATTGATGACGCAACTAGCCTAGGCTAGTTGTTGTAGCTAAGGTAGCTCTACGGTTATTGGATCAAACCGTTGACAGTTTGAAAAAAACATGTCTACGAGTGAATTTTAGTCGCGTTGTGTGTGGTTTACGTATGCATGTATCGACATAATCGCTGCTATTTTTCCACACAACTACTGCGTAACAAAACTACGCTACCATCGTTAGCTCTCGCTAGTTAGCTAGCTAACTTGCGGTTTTGGTGTCGTCATAGCCGAGTGGTAACAAGCAAGCGAGAAGGGAACACGCGCCGAGATAATAACACGCTAGTAAGCAGTTTAACATTCGTTACGACCAACAAAAGGTAAGAGTGAAGAATGTATGCTACAACACTGTTTGTTTTGGATGTAATATTGATCGGAAACGATCTCATGTGCTATTTAGCAATTCGCCGGTCTTGTAGCCTAATCTAGACAGTTCACTACCCTATTGTTGTCTTGTCATGCTTGGGTTTGTTTAACTGAGGACTCGTTTGTGCTACGCACTCAGCCACCAAACTAAATAACACATGAAATGCAACATATTTGATCCTTTAAGGTAGAACAAGGTCACTTTCTGTTCGTGTCCCCCTTACTGCTCATGTGACGTGTAATCAGCTGCGCAGCGGACGATGTTGCTCAGTCATTGTTAGTCTTACATGAACTCTTACGTGATAACGTACTTTTAAACGCTGCCAAAACGTGCGTCTCTTCTCTCGCCTGTTTCTGTAGACGGTGTATTCACATACAATGTGCTAATGGAATTAGCCGATATACTTTATAATGTTGTGTTGTTTGCAGTAGGCCATGGCAGACATTGGCATCAAAGCCGGAGATAGCGTGCTGCTGGTGTGGGGCCAAACGACGTCCCCAGAAACTCTGACGGGCCTGGCAGAGAGCCTGAGGGCTGTGGTGGGATCAGGGGGCAAGTTGGCGCTAGAGAACGCAGAGAGACTGCTGATGTGTAAGTGTAACATCCTGTGGGGCTCTTAGGGTCTCGTATCGGACGTCTGCCTGTAGCTTACGCACTTTCCAATGTCGTCGTCCCCCACCAGCCTCCCATACGGCGTCCAGTTATGACTGGGTCCTGTCCGGGCTGCTGCCCAACAGCTCGTCAGTCCACAGTTCAGAAGCGCTGGCCGAGATGGCCAGAGTTATTAAACCTGGTGGCAGGCTGATCCTGGAGGAACCAATCACAGGTGACGAACCTTAAAGACAGGAAGGACTGACAAAATGAAAAATCAACATGTCTCATACCTAGGAACATCGGTTATGATCAGCCGGACTAATCCCATGTTTGACCTATGACCCCCCCTCCTCTTAGGAAGTGAAGGCCAGAGCGTGAGGACGGCAGAGAAGCTGATGTCAGCCCTGAAGCTGTCTGGCCTGATGTCTGTGACTGAGGTGTGTCTCTGTAGGGGGTCTGGTACCAGTACAGGTTCTGGAGGGTCGGTACGGTGGGTTTCTGTCAGGACACTGTGGATTTCTGTCTTTTGTTGTTCCCAGGTGAGTTCGGGCCCTTTGAGTCCAGACGCCGTGTCTGCCCTGAGAACAGCCACTGGGTTTGAGGGAAACACTCTGTCCAGAGTCCGCATGTCCGCCTCCAAACCCAACTTCGAGGTGGGCTCTTCCAGCCAGCTTAAGCTGTCCTTTGGCAAAAAGACCCCCAAACCAGGTATACGATAGCGCTTGCTCTTTTCCTCTCGGATGCTCTATGTAGAGGATGTTTCTGCTCCGCTGTCCTCTGGACTACGTTGACCCTCTGGCCGTGTGCGCGTCGATATACGACTTGATCCGGTGTTTAATTTGGCTGTTGCTGTTTGCGTTTCAGTCGAAAAACCTGCTCTGGATCCCAACGCTGCAAAAATGTGGACCCTGTCTGCCAACGACATGAATGATGATGATGTGGTGAGTGTGTGTGTGTGTGTGTGTGTTTGTGTTGGTTTCTGTGTGTTGTGTGGCCCCTGGCTTAGTCGGCTATATTTCTGTCCGGCCTCATCCTGTCTCTTTCCTTCTTCAGGAACTGGTGGACTCGGATGATTTGCTGGACGCGGACGACCTAAAGAAGCCGGACCCCACCTCCCTCAAGGCGCCCTCTTGTGGCGACGGGACGACCAAGAAGAAGAAAGCCTGCAAGAACTGGTGAGACTGAAGCCTTCTGCACACAGCCTGCTCAGAGTGCAAATGCTGTGCCTCGATGATGTCACGCGGTACCAAAGTCCATATGACAGTATCAAAGGCACAAAGACAGAATGGAAGGGGGGGGGGGTCATTGTCATGCAGGAGGTGGTTACAGACACGCATCCACGCCTATAAAAGAGAGAGAACGATACGAGCAGCGCGACAGGACCAAGCTAGACACCAGCATCACACCTGAATCCAGAAGGCCAGCGTGCTGTTTAAAAACACACGTGACAGCATGAAGCAGCCTTTACTCAGCTCAGTGTAAACAAAACAAAGCTGGCGGAATGAGGGGGGTTTTTCTCGACAGCGTTACTGAAGGATCCACTCCGCGTTGTCATGGTGACGCTTTGTTGACGTGACTCTCTCTGTTCAGCACCTGCGGTCTTGCTGAGGAGTTGGAGGAGGAAGGCAAAGGAAAGCAGACAAACAGCCAGCCCAAGTCTGCTTGTGGAAGTGTGAGTGTCAGACCATGTTCCTTCATATGGTTCTGCTTTGACAGACCCGCTTGGTGTGTGTGTGTGTGTGTGTGTGTGTGTGTGTGTGTGTGTGTGTGTGTGTGTGTGTGAGAGGGGGTGAGAGGGGGTGAGGTGTGTGTGTAATATGTGTGTGTGTGTGTGTGTGTACCTGCTTGGAGTGTGTGTGCGTGCGTGCGGAAGGTTCCAGTCTCTGTGCTGTATGGGTTCAGGCAAACCTTACTGTAGTTAACTATCCCTATGCCCCCCCCCCTCCCTGCCAGTGTTACCTAGGCGATGCCTTCCGTTGTGCCAGCTGTCCATACCTGGGGATGCCCGCTTTCAAGCCGGGGGAGAAGATTCTACTGGACAACACCAAACTAGCCGACACTTAAGGTCACCGCTTGCCTTCTTTTTTAAATGACCGCATTCCATCCCACCCTCAACAGTCAGGAGGACCCCATATCATGCCCCTGGGGGACGAAAAGAGGATGGTACTGTCCCTTGCTGATTGTAAGATACCAATAAAGTTGTAATAATTGTAATGAATTTGAGGAAGAGCCTCTTTGAAGTCAGAACATGTGCTTAATACTATGATGTGTGTGTATATATTCAATATGGATCTCGATTTATTTTTCAAGTCGCCATCTGATTTAATGGACAGGTGCAAGTAATTGATGCCTGTCATTATACAAATTGTATGTTATTTACTTATGTATAGAATTGAAAAATAAAGTGAATAAGTCAGTATTTTGAGAGATGTTTCATTTGAATACAAGGATGACACCTCTTTCCAGAACATTCCATTTAATCATGGTTCTACGTCGACAGGGTCAGTTGGATGTAAGGAAACATTCTGTCCCATTTTCTTTGTCCATCTCAGTTTCTGACACAGCCAAAAAAGAACGTACACACACAGGCCAAGATGAGTGTAATCATTTTCAAGTCAACAATAATACAAAAACCTTTCCAACATTCTTTGGAAGTATTTGACTTTTCTTCGAGTCATAAAATGGTGTCATTTTGGGTCCTGCACACAGCTATCTTTGTCTTCAGACCCTCCCTGCTTGAACATCTTTCCTTCTTCACGTGCTACCAAGCCTTTCTGCTAGCCTAGAGACTGTTGGGTGAACGAGTGAATGTCTCCTTCGATGGGGTAACAGGTAGGCATTAAGGACTGCGTTAACATCAGGATCTAGCCTAGGAGATGGAGCAGGAAGGCAGAGTGAAAGCAGCCAGCCAGCCCGAGTCTGCTTGTGGAAGTGCGAGTGTTCAAACTAACGACTAACGCTAGCCTGGAGAACGTTTGGTGAGCGAGCGATCGGTCTCCAATGGGGTAACAAGCATTAAGGACTGTGTTAATCTCGTACGGGTCAGCTAAGGTCTTCAGGCGCACTGGATCACTGCAGATCCATGTTGAAGTCCATCTTGATGTCTCCTAGACTGGGCTGGAAGGTGAAGGTGTAGGACAAGGAGGAGCGCTGGGTTTCGGAACTCTCTTGGGGGGTGAGAGAGGAGCGCCGGTCCCCTGAGCTGTCCTCAGGGTTCCGGAAGAAATACACAGCCTGTCTCCGATGTCGGCTCCACTCGCATTCACCCTACAGAGGAAGAAGTTAAGATGTCAGTAATGACTGTCGATATCTCAAACAAAATCCTGAAGATTCTCTTTTAAAGGGATTTTCAGTCCACATAAAGACTGTAAACAGCTACAAGGATGCTCCAAACCATATGTAATTAGCAACAAGAGGATTATTTGAAGGATTCCCGATTGGATGTTATGTTCACCTGATCACCGACAGGTCCTGTCAGGCCCATGCTGACTGTGATGTCATCGGTCAGCTGGAACTCCATCCACAGAGCGACGCCATGGCAACGACCACTCCTGGAACGCGAGAAACAGTCAGACGATGAGCTGGGAGAGTAAAACCTTGCATTCCAGACACACTACAGCATTTTTGGAACACCATGAATCTGAGTTCACCCCAACAATTTGAGGTCAAGCGTGCCCGAACTAACCTCTTAAGTGGAACGGATCCTTGACTGGTGATTGGCTGCTGGGGTACACACTGTGTGAAGTCAAAGGTCATGACAGGGGTGGGTGTGGTCAGGGCACGGCAGGGGTACTCCCACAGGGGGTGCGGCTCTGCTTCCCGAGACTCGCGGAAATCCATCGAGCGCTGCGAGAGAGGGAGGAGGAAGAGAGCGGAAAGGTTTGGACCGACAGAAGTGGGGTGGACAGAGGTGTTTTGACTGTGCAACACAGTGTGAATGAGAGGAGATCGTATGAGACGGGTGATGTCACCTGCACCATGTCATCCATGGGGCTCACATCGAACCCTTCACATGTCCCGCAAGGAGCTCGTATCCTCCACAGGTCCTGGAGGAGGAGAAGAAGAAAATGACGACCAGACTGAACTAAGTTCTGTCAAAATGTCTTTCGCCTGCAAGAACTGCTCCTCTCCCGTCGGGTCGTCCCACCTCAAACTCCACAGCGAGCATGCAGAGGGTGGCCGAGCATGGCAGGATGGTGGCGCCGGGCCGCAGCACGCCTGCCAGGGAGGTCCGACAGTACCAGAAGAACAGGGAGTGCCAGGGTAGCAGACTGGTGCTGAAGTAGGGCTCCCCCATCAGGACTGAGATCTACAGGACAGCAAGGACAGCATGGACAGCAAGGACAGCGGTGGGTGTGACTGACTCCTATGTATGATGGAAGCTCTTAAAACCGCTGTACTTGGCCAGCGATTGGTCAGTTCTCTGGTACCTGCTCTCCTCCCAGGTCAGTGCTGGACAGCTGGTCTGCTCTCACGCCCAACACCTGGACCTTTCCCCTCATGGAGTTGGCGTCCAGAACCTGAGGGAAAAACCCACAGTTGCTACATCAGCGCCTCACGTCTGGAGGGAGAGCTGTTTGAAAGTTTGGGCTTGGGAGACCAAGTGATACTACATAACGCTGTGTCTTTCTCTCCATTCACCTGTTCAATGACCTGCTTTGACATTCCAGAATTTTCCAAACTGAACACCTGCGTGGACACAGACACAAAGAGAGTTCGCTTCATGGTCTTGATGGACTATCCGGACACTGGACGCAATCACAGACGATCGTAACTCAGAGAACAGCTGATTACTGTACCTTCTTAGGCCCCAGCATGTGAGCCAAAACTGGCAGCAGGCTCCCATCGCTGACACCTAAACAAACACTGTCGGCGTTCAGAACCTGCAACAGTCACAACCACCCCCGTTACTCCAGCACGTCTGCTGTAACCAATCAGGACGTCCGTACCATCGCTAGGATTTGCGTCTGTCAACATTAAAAAAACGCTCACGATCAACCAATGCCTTCGCCCATCCCACAACACTCACTGAGCGCAGAGCGGCAACGTAGCTCTCCGTCCTGTGCTTGTCGTTGAGCTCTCCGAAGCGTGGGCGTGTCCACACCAAGTGAGCCTGGCAGGTGCAGCATGGTCGACAGGGAGGGGTCTCAGTCCTTTTTCCCGATTGGCTACTAGAACAAAACGCACCCAGGACCACCGAGGCAGCAGGACACAGAATTTGAGACTTCAGGATGCATGTAGGGAATGCAAGTACAATGAAGTCACCGTGGAAACGAATCCCTCACCTGGCTGAGTCGAGGCTGTACCACAGGCTGTAGTCGTCATGGGAGACGGTGAGGCTGAGCTCGTCCCCCTGCAGCACCGTCCTCTCTGCAGGCAGGAAGTAAACGCTCTGCATCCAGTGATCCCGCCACTGTCCGCACGCCACAACCACCCAATCAGATATCACCACTCAGCTCAACTGCCTTCTCATTCTTTTTCCACTGAGGATATTTCTGTCCAATCGCGGACGAGGAGCGTGTTTACTTCCTGATCTGATGGCTGTCATGGTAAACTATAGTGTTGCAGTGTCTTTACAGGAGGACAGGCCTGTACTCACTGGAGCAGAGCGAGGTTCTGGGTAGGTCCAGCTGGGTGCCATGGAGCACACGATGGTTCCCTCAGGGTCCATGTCAATGTCCCACCAGGACAGAACCACCTGGGCCCGGCCGCTGGACAGGCCTGAGAAGCTGGACGAGTGGTTCTGAGGGGCGCTGCTCACTGGCTTACTGAAGTCCACACTGAGAGAGGCCAGGCACAGGGCGTCAGAGTGTGTTCATGTGTGTCTAACAAGAGCTTGCTGCAGAGAGGTCAGAGTGTGTGTGTGTGTCTGTAATTCACGTGAACATGGTACAGATAGGTCAGTGTATGTGTGTGTGTGTGTGTGTGTGTGTGTGTAACTCACCTGAACATGGTACAGAGGTCAGTGTGTGTGTGTGTGTGTGTGTGTGTGTGTAACTCACCTGAACATGGTACAGAGGCCAGTGTGTGTGTGTGTGTGTAACTCACCTGAACATGGTACAGAGGGGGCTGAGAGGGGTGAAGCTGTGCGGTGCCACCTGGCTGAGCTGGATGTCGCAGACAGAGTGAGCTCCAGCACAGCGCCCCACCTCCGGAGGGGGCAGCAGCCTGGCACACCCCACCTGCAGAGGCTGCAGCTGTGCCCAGCTCCACAGCAGCTCAGACTCCACCAGCTGGGCGTAGACGGTGGCCCGGTGGGGCACAGCCTCACAGCCCTCCTGGAGGACGGAACAGAGGTTATCTGCTGGCTATCGCAGCCTCTGGCTACCACAGCCTCTGGCTATCACCGCCTCTGGCTATCACAGCCTCTGGCTATCACCGCCTCTGGCTATCACAGCTTCTGGCTATCACAGCTTCTGGCTATCACCGCCTCTGGCTATCACCGCCTCTGGCTATCACAGCTTTTCTTTTGTTCCATCTTCAACACATATAAAGACACGGTATCACATATACAGACACTGTGTCCTTGCATTCATATCGTGATTAAAGAGCTGTTTGGAATGCGCGCGCACGCACACACACACCTGGACCAGGTGGATGTGGGCATGCTCATAACTGGGCAGGGCCCCTTCTCCTATCAGCTCCGTGTCGAACAGCTCCGTGACGAGGATGTTGGCTCTGGTCAGCATGTCTCCATCTGCAAAGCCACCAACCACACAGGACGTCAGCGACAGCCAGGATGTTTACGGTGCGTCTGCCTGGGTGGGTCTGTGAGACGAGGGCTTCGCTCTGCTTCTGACCTGGGCCCACGGTCACCTCGGTGGAATGTTTGTTGATGATCTTGATCCGGTCAGAGAAGCCGTTCTTCTCCACGATGTGCTGGGCTGCCTCGGCCATGGGCTTGAAGACCTTCAGGATGGCGGGACAAACGTTAGCGTCACCGCTCGGTGTCTTGTGACACGTGGACTACGTACCCCAGCCGGAGACGGAACGGTCTTTTTCATTTTCAACAGCGTTTCCATATTCCCCCCTCAGCGCCTCAGCAAAGACAGACAGCAGACTGACAGCAGACAGGCAGCAGACTGACAACAGACTGACAGGTACACATGCAAACACAGACAGACAGTGAGACGGACAGATAGACAGACGTAAAGATATACACTACCAGTCAAAAGACACATCCTCCTATTCAAATGAATACAATGAGTTTGGACAACGTGTCTAAACTATTGACTGGTAGTGTACCATCTCCTCAAAAGGTTCCAACATCAGTTACGGTCCTCCTCAAGGAAAGCTGGAACTGCAGAGTTGAGTTCAGGACCACATTCTAGTTCGGTACGGCACCGCTTACCTCCACAGCATAGCACAGGTCTGCTCCAGCTGTGACAGCCATCATGGAGAGGAGGCCTGTCCCTGTGCCGATGTCCAAAACGATCACCCTCTCACCCTTAGCCTTCACCCTGCCAACCGCTGCCTGGATGCCCTGGTAGTACTTCTCGTTCTGACAATGATCAGCAACAGGTTTGACGGTGAGTTGTGCGGGGTGTCATGTTTGCACTTCGGACGGAGATCGCCTAAATGAAAACTCACCCTGTCGTGGTCGTGGAGCATATCGGCGTAGCAGGACCTGAGTGACACAAATCCAGTGATGACAACGTCATAAAAGCTACCGGCTCACTGCCTCGCTACAGGTGGCCATCAGTAGCTAATCACGCTGTAAAGACTGGAGCTTCAATAGTTTTACAGGCTTGTTTTACACTGATATGGTAAAAAGCACAACGCTACTCTAGTACTCTGAACCACTAGGGCAAGACACAATAGCGGTTGTTTCATAGATGGAACAGATTGGTTATCAAGCTGGCTAGCATTGGTACCTCGCTATCTCTTGGTGGTAGTCGTATTCCTCGCTCTCCTCCACCCAATCCAGTGCGCCAGTGGTTGGGTTCGCTCTGCCACAAAAAGTCTTCATTGCGTCGGGCGACCTAACTGAATAGGAAATTGCCTTTTTGGTTCTATAATTTAATTGAATTCTAGATGTTTTACACTTCTGTCACTGCTCGACACCACTCTAGACTAAAACAGCATTGCTTCCATGAGGGCAGACATGTTTTCGCCGCTACGTCACAGGTTTGTAGTCATGTGACGCAAGGACAGCCCCCAGCCGGTCTTTTAACTTTAATAGATTAACACATTTTCTGATCATACGCTTTCACCTTTCCCATTTAGTTGTCATTTATGGCTGTAAGAATTCAGTAACCAACCAGATACGTTTCACTTTTTTTATTTTACATTGTTCATAGCTCTGAATATAAACACAATCACACGTAATGCGGAAAACACCACACTCGGTGAATCCTCAATCTGAAGCCATTCTAGATTACTTACAGAGCGACCAAGCCACTGACATAAATAGACATCCCATTTTAACTAAATAATTTCAACTAAATAATCCAGTTCCAGAACTACTTGTGTGCACTGAAGGGACTGGTTTTCCATTGAGAGATGAAGCCTTGTCTGAGAAGTTCCACCAAGAACTCCAAATGATCCTGTCCGATTTCAGGAGCAACAATCACATATTTTGTATTACAAAGCCCATGAACAAAAGTGTTCAAAGGTTAAATAGACGTGCTGTCGTGCGTCGGTGCGACCCAGTCTGGTGCGACCCAGTCTGGTGCGACCCAGTCTGGTGCGACCCAGTCTGGTGCGACCCAGTCAGGCGCACTTGGCTGTGGGCAGGCAGAAGGGCATGGAGGACGGCACCAGGATCTCTGTGAAGATGGGTCTGTAGCCAGGAGGGAGGGGAGGGGCGCTCTGCTCCAGCAGGTCCAGAACTGTCCCTCTCACGTCCCTGGACACGTCCCCTCGGACGTCCAGAAGCACCGACACATGCTCCTCACTGACACACACACGCACACACACACACAAACACACACACACAAACACACACACACACACGGATTCACACTCATGTTCTTACAGACATCTGTCACACATCTTCAAACAGCTTGTATATACATTTGAATTCAGCTCCCATGTACATAAATTCATTTTATATGTGCTGGAATTGATTTCGTACAATGGAAATGTTTTCCTCCGTGATTTAGAGGGGACTAGAGTGTATGTAGCACGTGAATAGTATTGAGCCTACTGTTTAACAGTATAGTTGTACATGGACCTAATATCAGGGTACTTGGCCACCAAGCCTGAGACCTCCAGGCTCAGCATGCTGGGGTCCTTGAGTCGGATGAAGTCAGCCAGGACAGGAAGCAGGGCCATGGGATTCACCTCCGCCACCAACCCCTCACATTCCTGCACATCGGGCACAGGCCCGCACAGACACACATCGGTGTGACCATACAAAGCTAAGAGTGAGTGTGGGTCCCTCCTCCCCCTCCCAGGTGTTAATGCCATCCTCACCAGTCTCTGGAAGAGGTCTCGGAGGGTCTGTGCGTCCAGGCTGATGCGCAGTGCGAGCTTCTGCCTCTCTTCAGCGCTCCGACACACTAACCTCCTCTGCATGAGGACCCGGACATACTCCACCACAGCCAGCCTCTGGCTCTCCTCCAGGAGGCGCTAGTGACACAAGCAATGCACATGATAACCACACACAAGAGCCATGACAACATACAGGGACCATAAGAACCACACACAGGAACCACGACAACCACACGCTGGAACCATGACCACGTAAAAAGGAACCACGACCACACGGAAACTATGATGTTATTTTGATTGACTGATCGTTTTGATTCCAGTGTTTTAATGGTATGAAATCATGGATGGATGGACAGGTAAATAGACAAAGGGATAGACACTACTCTCACCTCTCTACAGGGGGGACGAACGCATCTGTACAGCTCGCAGTGCCTCTCCAGGACAGTGCTGAGCTGGAGCAGGGTGTCCTCCTGTGCCAGCCAAGCGCGTGACAGCACCCCCTGCAGGGCAGGCTGCAGCTCCAGCAGCAGCTGCTCCATCACCAGCCGGCAGGCCCGCCGCACCGCCCGCTCCAGAGCTGCCAGCGGATTGGGGGGGGTCCGGGAGAAGCGCCCGGCGGAGCGGGGAGACTGCTGCTGCTGGAGGATCTCTGTGGAGGTCCTGGGGGAGCAGGGGGGGAGGAGGAGAGGAGGGGGAGAGGAGGGGGAGGAGGAGAGGGAGAGGGAGAGGGAGAGGAGAGGGAGAGGGAGAGGGAGAGATGGGGAGATGGGAAGGGGAGTGTAGGGGGAGAAGGAAAGAAAGAGGGGTATGAGGAGAGGGAAAGGGGGAGTGGGAGAGGAGATGGGGGAGAGGGAGGTCAGTTTTAATGATACACATGGGCTCATGCCAACTGATTTGCACACACACACGCGCCCTCTCACTTGAGAATAATGCAGTTGCTTATTGAAGCCAGAAGATAATGGAGGTAGAGCTTGTTTTTGTTGTTGGAGTTCTGGTCTCTGCGATGCTCCTTCCCAAACTCCACCAGAGCCTCGCGGAACCTGCGAACACGAGGAGAGACAGAGGGTGAGAGAGAGAGCTGGAGAGAGACAAAGGGTGAGAGAGAGAGAGCTGGAGAGAGACAGAGGGTGAGAGAGCGTCCTGGTGAGAGACAGAGGGTGAGAGAGAGACAGAGAGAGAGAGAGAGACAGAGGGTGAGAGAGAGAGAGAGAGAGAGAGCTGGAGGGAGACATAGGGTGAGAGAGAGAGAGAGAGAGAGAGAGAGAGAGAGAGAGAGAGAGAGAGAGAGCTGGAGGGAGACAGAGAGTGAGAAAGCTTGGGAGAGACATGGAGCGACAGCGAGACTGGCAGGGAGGGATTGAGAGAGAGTGACAGGAGAGACTGTGGACACACACACCTGTTGAGGAGGTTCTCCATCTCGTAGAGACCCATCTGGACGGTCTGGTCTCTCAGGGGTTCACTGATCATCAGGGCCACCCGCGCGTTCTCCTCCAGCATCTTAAGCGTGCCATGCAACATGATCACTGCTCAGGTGAACACTCTGCTGGTGCACGTGTGTCTGTGTGTGCGCGCACCTGTGTGATGATGGTGGGCAGGCTGGTGTGGTAGAAGCCCTCGTGGTCTATGTCTGGCTCCTGGTCTCTCTTCCAGTCTGTCAGCTCCACCTCCAGAGCCTTGTGCATCCACTCAGAAACACTCTTCTGGAACACGCACGCACACACACACACAAACGTTCCCTTTCAACATGATGGATATGGGCAGACAGACAGACAGACAGACAGACAGGCAGGCAGGCAGGCAGCCAGGTAGGCAGGCAGGCAGGCAGGCAGCCAGGTAGGCAGGCAGATGGAATGGCAGACAGACAGAAACACAGGCAGACAGACAGACAGACAGATAGATAGATAGATAGATAGATAGATAGATAGACTGATAAACTGGCAGGCAGGCAGGCAGGCAGGCAGGCAGGCAGGCAGGCAGGCAGGCAGGCAGGCAGGCAGGCAGGCAGGCAGGCAGGCAGGCAGGTCCTCTCACCCGGACACTGTGGACATATTTGTTCTGCAGCTGCTCCAGCCCCTCTGGGGAGATCAGAGGCTCCAGGTCCTCCACCTCGCACACCAGATCTGGGTGACCCATCATCTCAGGACTACGCACACACACGCAAGCACACACACATACGCACATACGCATGCACGCACGAATGCATGCACACGCATAGTTGGAATTCATTTCAATTTTTTCTTTCCATTATATTGTATCTATTGTATCTATTGCTAAGTTTCAGCAGCATGTTCTGATCTAATATACCTCGCCCTCCTCAGCTCTACTCAGCTCTAGTGTAGTGCAGTGTAGTGTAGTGTAGTGTAGTGTAGTGTAGTGTAGTGCAGTGCAGTGTAGTGTGGTGTAGTGTAGTGTAGTGTAGTGTAGTGTGGTGTAGTGTAGTGTAGTTCAGTGCAGTGTAGTGCAGTGTAGTGCAGTGCAGTGCAGTGTAGTGTAGTGTAGTGTAGTGTAGTGTAGTGTAGTGCAGTGTAGTGTAGTCTCATCCAGTCTAGTCTGCTGTACATTACAAACCTATTGTAGATGTGCAGGACCCAGTTGAGCACAGCAAAGATCTCCCCGCTCTCCAGCTCCCATCCGCTGACCTGCGCCAGGTGCTGCTGTAGGCAGTGGTGACACGCCCGCAGGTAAGCCCTCGTCAGCTGGTACCGCGGAGGCACGCAGTGCTCCAGGAGGTGGCGAACCGTGCCCAAGTCCCCCACGATGCCATGCTGGAGGGCGGACAGGTGGCCCGCCAGGCCCGGCCCACGGGTGTGCAGGTAGGACATGTTCCGGAAGCGCGCAGAGACCGCCTCCTCCAGCACCTGAGGCCAGACAGGGGCGATGAGGATGTCACACAAGTCTCAAAAGGGGTTTAACAGCCCCCCAAAAGCTGTCTCCCCTCCCGCCCCCCTGCCCCCCTGCCGCCCACCAGACCCCCTGCCCCCCTCACTGCCACCACCTGAAAGAAGCGATCCCTCCAGCAGCGCGGGCGCCCAGGGGGGAGGGGTCTGCTGTGAGCCCCGCTGGCGCTTCCTCTCTCGGCCAGTAGGATGCGGTCCAGGGCCTCCTCCCTTTCCACAATCCGAACAGCAGAGACAAACGGCGTGGGGTTCTGACGGGCCAGAGCCAGTCCACTGCTCACCACAGCCCACAGCTCCTTACCTGCAACCCAGCAGAACCACGTCAGATCCGATGACTAGCCAATCTTGAAAATAACATTTCGTTTTATTAATTCTTCATTCTTTCAACCGTATCATCAAGACTTTTTTGTTCTTGAAACTCCCTCCTTCCTCCTCCTTGTCCGTCCCCTACCCAGAGCCTCCACCAGGCGGCCCACTCCTGAGAAATAAGCCCGGACCAGCTCCTCATCCTGGGCACTGAGCCCAGACGCTACCCCCCCTGAGGACCCAGCCTCCTGGAGCTGCCACAGCACGTCGTCCTGCCAGCGCTCCAGCTCCATCAGCCGGCTGTGGGCCTCCAGCAGCCTCCGAGACTCCACCAGCCGCTCTGTCTCCAGCACCATGCCTCGTACTGGGGGGAAGAGGGGGGAGGAAGGGTGGGAGGAGGAAGGGGGAGGGGGAGCGAGAGGGAGGGAAGTGGGGGAAGGAGAGGGAGAGGCAGAAGGGGGAAGGGGAAGGAGAGGGAGAGAAAGGGGTAGGGAGAGGGAGAGGGTGGAGGGAGAAGGGGAAGTAGAGGGAGAAGGGGAAGTAGAGGGGGAGGCAGAAGGGGGAGGGAGAAGGGGAAGGACAGAGAGAGGGAGAGAAAGGGGTAGGGAGAGGGTGAGGGGGGAGGGAGAAGGGCAAGGAGAGGGAGAGGGGGAGGGAGGAAGGACAGAGAAGGTTGGGGAGGAGTTCAGGAAGGGCCGCGTCAGTTCAAGGCTTCTCCAGTGTGTTTTGAAAGGATGCGGGCAGAACAACAACATCTGGCCTCACCAGCGTAGAGGCGGGGCAGGTTGCTAACGGCAGCCAGGAGCTGACAGTGATTGACGGACAGGTCCTTGAGCGTCTCCAGAACCTTCACCGCCTCTGCGTTGCGGCCGGACTCTGACCTGGTCTTCCGCAGGGAGTGAGATACATCCCTGAGGTCCGCCTTTGCCTCCCTGAGCTGTTCCAGACCCCAGCCAACTCCCTCCAGATACGACTGGACCACCGACTACACACACACACACACACACATCTTGCAGTGTTCAAAATGTTCTGCAAACGTTGGTGCTTGTGTTTACATCGCGACAGCGTACCTTGAGTCTGGAGTGTATGGAGGTTGTTCTCTGTATTTCCCTCTTGCGGTACTGGGCCAGCCTCTCCAGGTGCTCTGGGCGGCAGAACACCCCCGAGGCCCACTTCAAGGCTGCCCCACGGGCCAGGCACTCCGCCCGCTGCACCTCCGGCCACACCTCCACCGGGGCCGCTGCATCTGTCAAGCGTTCAACGCCAGCGATCTCAGTTTAGCAGGCAGTCGGACTGTTTCTCGGTCAACATAGATAGGAATGTTCGGAATTTGCATAAGTGCGTGATGAATCAATGCGGCTATGCTCTCTGTGTGTGTGTGTGTGTGTGTGTGTGTGTGTGAGTGTGTGTGTGTGTGTGTGTGTGTGTGTGTGTGTGTGTGTGAGTGTGTGTGTGAGTTTAAGTGCCCATTAGACAAACAACTCTCGAACAATCTCTGTCTTGATGGTTGTCATGGGACTCTGAGGTCTCTTTCGATCATTAAAACGTAAGAGGATTCCTCTCGACAACAGCAGTTTCTCCCTAACAATAAACCCATTTGACTCCACCGCAGGATGAGCCTCAGTATGCAACATCACATGTTATCAGCCGCAGTCATGACCATCGTCGCAACCCAACACATCTCTGGATGCTGACAGCCCTTCTAGCAGAGACGAGGCCAGAAGTAAACACGCGATCCTGCCTTCGCATTTCGACTCCTTTCGCGATAGACGGGCGTCTGGTCCCGGGTCGTCGGTTAGCAAGCTGTTGGAACGGAAGTTGAGGAAACCAAAGGGAGTGGGGACGGGCACGTCACACCTGACAGCTGATTCTTACCTTCAGGTTTCTCGCCACCATTCTGGCACCCGTCGGACATTTAAGCGCAGTGTCGGCGACCTGTCTGTCAGTCCGCCTGTCCGTCGCCGCGGGAACCCTTCGCAGACGGCCCGACGCACACCACTGGGAGAGGGGCAACGAAGACAGGCGACGGAGGGAGAGAAAGCGAGGAGAAAGGGAGGACAGAGAGCACATAGCCATTCTACTGACTGCCTTCCTCTCTCTCTCTCTCACACACACACACACACACACTCCCAGACACATCCTCTTCTCAGGGGCCGCCAGGAAGGGAGGGATCAGGGGGAGGGCTGGATGGAAAGGGGGAGGGGTGTAGAGCCGTGGAGCGCTGGGGATAGTGGGAAGTGAAAGGGGGGAGGGCCGAAACGAGGGAGGAGTGGGTATGGCATGAGGGGAGCAGGAAAGGGGGGGGGGAGTCTGTAGGGGGGAGAGGAACAGGAACGGGAGGGCAGTCTCATCTGAGCTGAGGAGAGAGGTTTCCAGAGAGGAGAGAAATATGGGAGATCTGGTCTGGTTTCATGTCCCGGAGGTTAAAAACGGGGAACTTTGAACTGATGCTAATACACGTGCCGCCTACTTATACTGGTCTGCAATGCTGAACACGCAGGCACACAAGTCTTCACTGAGTTGTGGACTAAGCTACTTTTTATTGACCCATTAGTGTGCTGGACTCTTGACGAAAACAGCTGTGTTGCAAAACAGTTTTGTGGCCAGTTCTTGAAACAACAAAAATGTGGGTGATAGGTCATGAAAGAAAAGGGAATATATTGGGTAAAGGTTGTTCCACGGTGGAGCGAAGGCTGAGGAACGTGAGAACAACAGAGGTTCTCTGATCGTCCACAGCTGCGGGGTTCTAAGACGTTCCATCCCCCCACCCATCCCCCTCTCCTGACTTTAGCGTTCCAGAGTTCAGCGGCTGAGTGGCATATTGAACATAGACGCGTCCAGAACTCCAGAGCCCGATAGGTGTTGCTACTATATGATGTCAAAACTGGGCGGGACCGAGGTCACAGTCAGTCTGTCCTCTGGGATCAGGTGTTAGACTGTGAATAACTGTTTCACTGTTCCAGACTGAACACTCCCAGTCGAGCTAGTTTGAGAACCGAAAACAGCTTTACAACTGTTCAATCGTCTGACTGAGAGCACCCACGACACTCCCATCCTGATCGTTCTAGAACGCCATGACCATGAGCCCACTGGCCAATGACAGCTGGGTTCCTGGCCACGCCCACGCTGTCATCACCTTGAGCCTCACACGGTACCCCACCCAGTCCCCAAGAAACTCCCGGAAACAGGAAGCGTATTTATAGCCGCAGCCAAACACAGGGAGGACTTCCTGTCTGACATTCCTGATCTGGACCAACTTCCTGGTTTTCACTCAGACCCATTAAGGCTGACTTCTCTTTCACACATTCCTGCTCGTTCATTAGATGATGTTGCTCTCAGCTCTGCCATATATGGAACAAAGAATCGTTGGATGAGAGGATGGGATATTTATGATCGTAGAACTGGATGCCAGGAATCACAAACATTTGTTTATGATGTGCGATTTGTGTTATAGCCATTTTATTCTCTACAAAGAGTACCTTATATATCAAGTGCATAGAATATACATGAATAACATCCATATAAATGTACACAGAGAGAGACAGAATATGGCAGAAGTACAGTCAATAACATTGAACAGAACACCAGGAAATACAGGAAAGACTTCACATGACGGCTTCTTCATCTTGACCGTCTGCTACAAGACTGTCTCAAGGCAAGACTGTCTCAAGTTTAGACTGCCTCAGGGCTAGACTGCCTCAGGGCTAGACTGCCTCAGGGCAAGACTGCCTCAGGGCAAGACTGCCTCAGGGCAAGACTGCCTCAGGGCAAGACCGCCTTAGGGCTAGACCACCTCAGGATTAGACTTCATTTCAGACTATCTGTATCTACTAAGGTCCCTTATACATCCTTCCCCGCTGATATCCCAGGCGTCGAGGGCTAGGCCAGGGTTAACCCTTTCCTTCGCCTTGACCCTATACAACTAAAGACTAAAAGAGCACTTAAGAAAATGGAACACCAGAAAACATACTTCGTATTTTCTACCTTCTCCCCCCTCCCCCCGACTTGCATTCCTCTCACCAACCATGTCCAGGTGCCCGTAAATCAAGACAGGTTGAGTTCTGTCATAGCCTCAGTTTTTGCAACTGAACTCCATTTCCCAGAGGCTGTAGACGTAGTTATTTGGGTCCTGTTTCTGCGTTAGTAGTGTTAGTGTTTCTCTAGTTTACATTCTGTTGGCACATGACAAGTATACATTCAAATATCCAGTTAAAAACCAAGAAAGAATATTATAATCCTGCATATGTTTTATTTATCATCTAACAATGCCGCATTTTAAGCCGCAAGAAAAAAATCGAAACTCGATCGTAAAGGTTAGGTTAATTACCCCTCAGAAAAAGGCAGATTACCTTCAATCAAAACAAAATCTCCCAACTATAATCACTGTGTAGGCGATAAAGAGCGTCTGGTATTGCGTCCGGACTAGAGAGCGCTCTCTCTTATCTTCTCTGAGCTGGACCCAGGGTGCCTGGCCTGTCTGCTGCTGTGACTCCAGGTGTGAACGTCCAGCAGCACCTGGTTCAGCTTCTCCATCCACGCGTCGCGCTCCTGCCGCGTGTCAGCGCAGAACCAGCACCTGCCAATCAAAAGAGGGGAGGGGGCGGGGACAGGTGAGCAGGTGGTGGGAGATCATGTGGGGGGGGGGCAGATGAGCAGGTAGACAGTATTATTATAATTACTAATGACGTACTAATTACTGTTATAAATCCTTTTTTTCTGGTTTCCAGAAAAGTGTTCAAGGAGCGTGCGAATGAGCCCAAACAAGGCTGCTCTTACTTGGCCAGAGAGCTGTGGGCCTCCTCCTCCTGCTGGCTCTGGAGGTTGCTGACCAGCTCAAAGGTGAAAGGTCGGGCGCACGAGTCCCTGTTCACTGGCTTCACACTCTGACTGGAGGAACTGGACAGGAAGATGCTGCCCTCTGCTGCCTGGGAGGCCAAGACAGGAGGGGAGGAGAGGACGAGAGAGGAGGAGCAGGAGCACAGGAGGAGCAGAGAGGAGGAGAAAGAGGAGCAGAGGAGAAAGAAGAGCAGAGGAGAGGAGAAAGAGGAGGAGAAAGAGGAGCAGAGGAGGAGGAGCAGAGAGGAGGAGGAGCAGAGAGGAGAGCAGAGGAATAGGAGCAGAGAGGAGGAGGAGCAGAGGAGAAAGAGGAGGAGAAAGAGGAGCAGAGGAGAAGGAGGACAAGTAGTCGAGGAGGGAGGTCAGAACAGATTCAGTGTCTGAACACACCAGGATTGTCTTTAACACCAAGCTGAAGGTAAGAATCCAGGTCTGATCCCAAAGGGGGGTGAGGGCAGGGCAGGTGGGGGGTGGGGGCAGGGCAGGTGGGGGGTGGGGGGCAGGGTGCAGTCTGTGCCCACCTTGCTGCCCTGGTCATTGGGGTGGTTCCAGTAGGACATGTGGCCGCCTTTCAAGACAAAGAACCGCCGGTGCCACGCCCCGAACTCATTGACCACCTCGAACATGGTCTGGCCAGAGAGAGGAGGAAATGTTAGAGGGCTTTGATTTGAGCGCGTGCCAGAGGATGTGAAGAGAGAGGACTGACCAGGAAGCCTTGGTGCTGGACGTTGGAGTGGCCCTCGCTGTCCAGACGCAGGTAGATGCTTCCCTCCAGAGGAGACAGGAAGGGGACCTGGGCCCAGGAGGAGGGACACACACGCACACACGCACACACACGTCATTCTCTACATGTTTGTGAGGGCTATGTGCTCAGAGCTTGCATGCCAGACCTCCCTAAACTGTGAGCGAGAGGACATCAGTCCAAGTGGTGATAGTGACAGAAAGTGAAACCTTTTCCTGAAACTCATCTCCTAGAAGCTTCCGGATCTTTCCTTCAAACTTCATCTGAGAAACAGGAGGGGAGAGAGAGAGAGAGAGAGAGAGAGAAAGGAGGGCGACAAATTACTTCACCAGTGACCCCACCCAGGTGGAAACTTTTACACGGTGCGTGAGAAATGGTCCAACCCATGAAACCAATGCTTTCCTCCACACCAGACTGAGTGGGTGAAGGAGTGAGTGAATGAAAGTGTGAGTGAATGAAGGGGTGAGTGAATGAGTGAGTGAAAGAGTGAGTGAGTGAGTGAAGGAGTGAGTGAATGAAAGTGTGAGTGAATGAGTGAGTGAAAGAGTGAGTGAGTGAGTGAATGAAGAAGTGAGTGAATGAGTGACTGAATGATGTATGTCAAGTTCCAGCTGTCATGGTCCACTTTCAGGCAGGAGTCGGGGGGGGGGGGGGGGGGGGCTACCCCTGTGTGCCCTCTCTGAGGTCAGTCACACAGAGCAGGTTCCCAGGGGCCCTCCCAGACCAGCATCAGTACCTTGTCCAAGGGGAACTTGTTCCGGCCCAGAGAGTCCAGAGTGATCTTGTGGGACCCAACCAGACTGAAGTTACTGGAGCGTCGAGTGGTCCGGGTGGGCAGGCCAGAGGCTGGATGAGATACAAAGGGCAGTTCAGCTTCTGTTCAAGCAGGTACATGCAAACAATGACCGCAGTAAGACATCGAACCGTTCAGCCAGTTAGCGAAAGCGAAAATCATGGAACCAAATCCCAGGTCAGGGGTAGGGAACTTACATGGACCGTTGTGGTTGGACTTCTGAAAAAGAAAAACGCTTGTTTAGTCAAGACAGTCAAGTTCTCACTTCTCAAGAGTTTATCAGTACTAACTCAAGGCCACCGAGGAGAGACAGAAGCTGAACACTTACTGAGAAGGTGTTCAGTAACTTCCTGGGGGTGACCTGACAACAAGACACATGACCCGTTAGGTGCCAACACAAAGCATCATAGCATCTAATCCTTGTCAGAGTTAACTATGTTCATTTCTTTATGAATTCTTTATCCGTGTACATACGGTATCTTAAGCATATATAGTGCTTAGCAGAGTGTATATCTAAAAAATGTATAATCTATATTTCTAATTCTACGTAGAGCAGATGGTGGCAGATCTTACTCGTGACTTGGCGATGCTACGCTCCGCAGGGCAGGAGCTCCCAGACGAATGAGACTGGAGACGACACGAGCAAACGTTATAACGGCAGTATGCACTCTCCCCATCACGACAGGCAACCCTGTGGCTGCGTACGGTAAAATCAGCCGACGCGGTAAAAGTACTTGGTATTAGAAACCGTCTGTCTCACCAGGCTGTATACTTCCACGTCGATCTCAAAGTTAGAGCGAATGTCAGTCCTGGAATGCAGACGAACAGTCAGTTAGGAGAACGTGGCGTTTCAGGACTGGTGACAGCACGTCATGGCGTTGCTACGCCGTGACGACCGTTAAACACGAGTGGTAAATATTCAAACGTGCTCCGACGCACCCTCGTGCGACGGTTAGCGGCTTCGTTTCAGGGGCGACTGGCGTTTGGGTGGTGGGTGGGCGGGACTTACAGGGTGACGGAGGTGGGGAAGGAGATGGTGTCTCCGTTCATGGCGTCAGCCGCCGTGGCCAATGGTGTCGCGATGATGTCACAGGCTCCATAGCGAATCAGGACGAAGAAGAAGTGGCTGGGCCGGCCTTAGGGAAGGACACAGGAGTCAGAGACACGCTGAGCAGCAGCAGGGAGATGAGACAGGCGGGTCAGCGACAGGCGGGTCAGCGCCAGGCGGGTCAGCGGGCTACCTGGGCGGTTCCGGGCGGAGCACACAAAGTCCACCTTGAGGGGGAGCTGGACGCTGCTGATGCTGACCGTGCCTCTGCAGGGAACCTGGGTAATGGAGTCCACATCACCACCCCCGGACCTGGGCGCCTCAGGAGGTGAGCCCTTCAGTCTGGCCACCTCCGCCAGGAGAGCTGTCCTCTTCTCACCTGGGAACCAGTGGAGGGTGAGGTGTGTGTGTGTGTGTGTGTGAGGTGTGTGTGTAGTATGACAGGGTGTGTGAGAGGGTGTGTGTGTGAGTAGTATGGCAGGGTGTGTGTGTGAGAGGGTGTGTGTGTGAGAGAGAGGGTGAGGTATGTGTGTAGTATGACAGGGTGTGTGTGTGAGAGGGTGTGTGTGTGTGAGAGAGGGTGAGGTGTGTGTGTAGTATGACAGGGTGTGTGAGTGAGAGTGTGTGTGTGTGAGAGAGAGGGTGAGGTGTGTGTGTAGTATGACAGGGTGTGTGAGTGAGAGGGTGTGTGTGTGAGAGAGAGGGTGAGGTGTGTGTGTAGTATGACAGGGTGTGTCAGAGGGTGTGTGTGTGTGTAGTATGACAGGGTGTGTGTGTGAGAGGGTGTGTGTGTGAGAGAGGGTGAGGTGTGTGTGTGTAGTATTACAGGGTGAGTGAGAGGGTGTGTGTGTGAGAGAGAGGGTGAGGTGTGTGTGTAGTATGACAGGGTGTGTGTGTGAGAGAGAGGGTGAGGTGTGTGTGTAGTATGACGGTGTGTGTGTGAGAGGGTGTGTGTGTGAGAGAGGGTGAGGTGTGTGTGTGTAGTATTACAGGGTGTGTGAGAGGGTGTGTGTGTGAGTAGTATGACAGGGTGTGTGTATGAGAGGGTGAGGTGTGTGTAGTATGACAGTGTGTGTGTGTGTGTGTGTGTGAGAGGGTGTGTGTGTGTGCGAGAGGGTGAGGTGTGTGTCAGAGGGTGTGTGTGAGTGAGTGTGTGTGAGAGGGTGAGGTGTGCGTACAGGAGACCAGCAGAAGTTTCTCAGCCTCAGCCTCCTCCAGGGAGCCCCTCCCATGCACTTCATCTGTACAGCAGCCCAGAGCCTGCAGCGTCTGGCTGATCACACTCTGCAACTTCCCCGCCTCCTCGTTTAGAGCCTGGCCAATCACATTGCAGGGCCACGCCAGTCAGGAAACAGAAGGTTAGCTGGTCATCATAAAAAGAATACACTTGATACAGACGCGCATCCCGTTCAGTGTTGCTACCCACCAGGACTCTGTCCTTAGTGTTGATGGACGGCTTGGTCTGAGTCTTCTCTGGGCTTGGCCTCTGTGGCCCTGGAGTCACAGTTACGACGTCCGGCTTGGCGCTCTGACTCTGGGTGCGGTAGGCGTCGATGCTGTCAAATATGTAGAAACGCACTGTCATGGCCAACATCTAGAAGGATGGGGAGGGGAGGGTAGTCTCTAGAGGTGTGGTGGGGGGTGTAACTAACCTGTAGAGAGGAGCTGTATCTGGCAGTGTGGTGGTGGGGGGTGTGACTAAGCATGTAGAGTGGACCAGTATCTGGCGGTGTGGTAGGGGTGTGTGACTAACTTGTAGAGAGGAGCAGTATCTGGCAGTGTGGTGGGGGTGTGTGACTAACCTGTATAGAGGAGCAGTATCTGGCAGTGTGGTGGTGGGGGGTGTGACTAACTTGTAGAGAGGAGCAGTATCTGGCAGTGTGGTGAGGGTGTGTGACTAACCTGGAGAGTGGACCAGTATCTGGCGGTGTGGTAGGGGGGTGTGACTAACCTGTAGAGAGGAGCAGTATCTGGCAGTGCGATGGAGGTGTGACTAACCTGTAGAGAGGAGCAGTATCTGGCGGTGTGGTGATCTGCTCCACAGGAGTCAACAGCAGCGAGGCAGGATTAGACAGCTGGCTGGCGGCCAGCCTCTGTGGAGAGCCACGGCGTTGCTTGCATTAGACGGTCCACAAACAGCCAAAGGGCCAGAGTACAATGTTAGGGCGGAGCAGCACCAGCACCTACCAGGGGAGTCACCACAGCCTCCACAGACTTGCCCAGGGGAGAGAGGATCCCACAAGGAGGGAAGCTCAAGTCATCTCCGCTGGTGTCGGCATCCCGTCCCACCTCCCCCTGACGCTCCTCCTCCTCCTCCTCCCCCTGACGCTCCTCCTCCTCCTCCTCTACCTCCTCCTTCTGGTTAGACACAGACTCCCTCCCGTCCTTCTCGACGGAGCCGGCTGCGATGCCGCTGTCGTGGTCCTCCTGGCAGCCCTCCGTAGCCATCTCCAGCACCTCCTCAAACATCTGGTCGATCATCTCAGCCGTGTTGGTCTCCTCCAAAGAGCTCGGCTCTGCGGACAAACCACGCCCGTCGCCTCGGTTACCATCACGCAGCAAGGGGGGCGAGAGCTTACCGGGAACTTTCGAACCGGTAAGCGCCCGACCAGATAGCAGACAGGGACTGTCACATGTAGAGGTAGACACGAGAGCCGTTCTTCGGCGTTGCCGACCGGTGATTTGAGAGAAACGGTGACACCAGTGCGAACAAGGGTCCCCATCCACCCAGCGGACGCCAAGTCCAACTACACACCTCCTAACCAAGCCCAAGTGGCCCTTCTTTCACCCAACACGTCCAGTGCCTAACCTGTGCCCACATGTGGATGGCCGGTGGATGACAGGTGACCCCCCCCACCCTACCCCCCCTGCCAAGCTAGCTGCTGCCCCGCCATCACCTGCAGTCTCACCTGACATGGCATCTTCCCTAGAGGAGGCGTAAGAGGAGTCCAGCTCAGACTGCACCGCCGAGTCATTGATGAGCTCTGGCTCCAGGACAAAGCCCACCTTCTTCAGCCTTCTGCTCCCTGACTGAACCTCCGCTCCCTGCTGCTCCTCACTGCTGCAGGTCTCTCCTGCCCGCTCCTCAGCCGGCTCCTCACTGTTAGGAGTCTCTCCTGTCCCCTCTACTTGCTCCTCACTGTTAGGAGTCTCTCCTGCCTCCTCTGCCTGCTCCTCACTTGTGCGGGTCTCTACTGCCTGCTCCTCCATCATGTCCTCCTGCTCCTCACTGCTGCAGGTCTCTCTTAACTGCTCCTCACTGTTAGGAGTCTCTCCTGCCTCCTCGTCACTGCTGCAGGTCTCTCCTAGCTGCTCGTCACTGCTGAGGGTCTCTCCTAACTGCTCCTCCATCATGTCCTCCTGCTCCGCACTGTAAGTAGTCTCTCCTGCCTGCTCCTCTCTGCTGCAGGTCTCTCCTGCCTGCTCCACACTGCTGCAGGTCTCTCCTGCCTGCTCCTCACTGCTGAGAGTCTCTCCTAACTGCTCCTCCATCATGTCCTCCTGCTCTGCACTGTAAGTAGTCTCTCCTGCCTGCTCCTCTCTGCTGCAGGTCTCTCCTGCCTGCTCCTCACTGCTGCAGGTCTCTCCTGCCTGCTCCTCACTGCTGAGAGTTTCTCCTGCCAGCTCTTCCATCACGTCCTCCTGCTCCTCACTGTTGGGAGTCTGTCCTGCCTGCTCCTCACTGCTGCAGGTCTCTCCTGCCTGCTCCTCTCTGCTGCAGGTCTCTCCTGCCTGCTCTGTAACATGCAGCAGCAGGTCTCCATGATCTGCATCTGAGGTTACCCGCTCTGCCTCTTTCTGTTCTGCATCAACTTCCTCCTGGATCTCACCAGCCTCCACCTCCACTAAGCTCTCTGTCTCTGCTGCCCCCTGCTGGTGGATAGGTGAAGCGTCTGCCTCGACTAGCACTGCCTCTGGAGGAGAGGCATGGTTCATCTGAGCTGAAGATGACCTCCCCTCACCTGTTGGACAGTCAGACTCATAAAGGTAGGTAGCTCCGTTCAACATCAGAGGGAATCAATCCCTGTTCCTGGAGAGACGTTGTCCAGTAGCTTCTCTAGCTTCTAGGTTTGCAAACTCTAATGATATATAGATTATTAAGATAAATAAAGTCATTTACAGTTGGGATTCAAGAGGAAACCATTAGAAGCTTGACTAACCCCTAAGAAATTACTTTTTAAAATAAAAACTCGTCAGGTGATCTCACCTAACATCTCACCTGTGTGTTCCAGACCTCCATCCTCCACCCCCTCAGGTGAGCGTGCAGGGACAGGGACCTCGGTGAAGCTGCCATCGTTCGCTTGGCTGCTCCCAGCCTCGCAGTCTTCCTGTTGGACGGTCGAACCCGTTACTGTCTGCTCTGCTGCACGAACACGCTGGCAGAGCAGACAGGCGCATGGTGGGCTACAGAATGGGTCGGGTGGAACATGTCGGCCCCTTGGACTGCATCTCCAGTGCATAGTGCATAGTGCATAAGTGACACCCTAAATGTTGGGTATGTGACGGGATGTGATGGTATCGTGACATTAAATCTGTCTGATCTGTGACACCCCTGTGATCCAGACACAACAGAGTATAAGAACAACAGCAGCCTCCGCTATGGATGGCACCACCTGAAACTCCTTTGAGTGCCCATATTCCTGGGTCACTCAGCCCCGATATGTGCCCTCATTCCTGGGTCACCCGGCCCCAGTGAGTACCCTAATTTCTGGGTCACCCAGCCCCAGTGAGTATCCTCATTCCTGGGTCACCCAGCCCCGATATGTGCTCTCATTCCTGGGTCACCCAGCACCAGTGAGTGCCCATATTCCTGGGTCACCCAGCACCAGTGAGTGCCCTCATTCCTGGGTCAGCCAGCCCCAGTGAGTAACCTCATTCCTGGGTCACCCAGCCCCAGTGAGTACCCTCATTCCTCGACTCACGTCGCTGGGCTGTAGCGGAGGCCAAGGCCTTTTCCGGCCTCTCCAGACCGACCAGCTGAAGGTGGTGGTGGAGAGAGAGGTGCCCACCTGGGTGGACGTAAAGGTGGAGGAAGAATGGATGGAGGTCTCTAGCATACCATCCCTTGTTTTAACTGGGACAAAAACAGTCTTAAAATAGCCAACCCTGCCCAACAGGCAGACCCCCTGCTGTAAATTAAACGGACCTAATGTTAGGTAAAGACAAGTTGGAGGGGTGTTCAGGGTCTGGATATGGGATCTAATGAAAACTACTGTCTGCTGTGGAGAGAAACACGAGTGCCATCTGGAGGGGCGACAGGAAGCTTACCTTAGGTAGAGAGGAGTCAGAGGAGCTTCTCTTCAGCCAGGCATTATCGCTGATTGGATGAGACCTTAGGAGGCGGAGCTCCTCCTCCCTCTCCTGATTGGTCGGGGATGGTAACATGCGTTTAAACTTCGCTGGAATCTTAAGAATTGAGTTCCGATGCCACTTTGGTATGCATTGTGTAAAACTCAATTTGACAAGAGTAAAGACCTATCTATAAATTAAGCTCAGGGTTTGTATAATCAGGCTACCCCTAATCAGTAATATATACCCTTTGATGACCAATCTGATTTCTAGTGACATGCACCCTCCAAGGTTGCCAAGCGATCGTCCCCGCGGTAACCAACCTGGCGTATGCGAGAGGCTTGCTTGGAGCTGGGAGTCAAGCTGCTCTGCAGTTTCTGATGGATGTCAGTGACGAGGCTGGATCGGTTGCGGGGGCAGTTGTTAGACGGCCGAGGGACGTCCTGGCGGCTGCCGCTCCCCTGAAACTCCTCCTTGCCTGGGTAGGCGAAACAAACGACTCCATACCTGATCCTAACCCCTCAATGCATTTCCAGTTGTTGGGCTCAGAAAAATGTATCACCTAATGAAGGCTTTGTGTAGCTGTTCTATTTATTTATAGAGCATGTTTAAAGACACCCACAGATGACCAAAGTGTTGCACAGGAGGCAAAACTATACCTGTGTCAAAATAAAATCTCCAGCTTACCAGTGAGGAGGGGGAAGGATGGCACCTGGTACCCCGGATCAGACAGGTACCTCTGGGCCAGAGGGGGCATTCCTAAACAAACATGTTCTCTGTTATACTGACTGGCTGTTTGCTATCTATATTTGCATTTCAACTTTGAACCAATTGGAAACGTCATCAGTACCTTCGCGCCTCTGGATGAGCTGCCGGACAGAGGGGAGAGCAGGGGTGTCTGGCTTGACCTCCAGTTCCAGGGACCTTTCCAGAGATGACGGCTTGGGGCTCCGGTTCTCCTGGCTGGACGCCTCCAGACGCCTTCGTTTCTGCTCTTCTTTCCCGTCTGACATACGATCACACACCAAGACAAGACCACTTCGTGAGAGTTGGGTTGCATTATGGGTGTTGAGTTAACAAATGTTCACTAAAAAAAAACATACGATCCGAGTCAGAGGCCATGGAAACTCACCACATGAGGGAACGTTTTCCTCGATATCGGAGAATGGTTCCCTTTGCCGTTTTAAGGGACCCGATGTCACCGTGCTGTCATCCCCATCCATATTAACAGCGTAAAAGTTGCTGTCGTGGAATAACAATGACCTCGGGAATGTTAGTTACTGTATTTTAAAATATGTTTGACACAAAGACTAAGTAAATACAGACACCAACGCCCATACAAGTAAACTAGACTAACGAACCTGAGTGACCAGACTCATTCATTTGAATCTTTCTTGGCATCAACGTGAGCCAGGATGATTAAAAATAACTATCAACGTACTGTACTTTCGCTCAGTAAAGCTGCTGAAAATGACCGACTTTGTCTGAATGAATACTTCACTTGTTAGCAAGCCTAGCCTAGCTCAGAACTAGCGCTAACTTTAGGTTAGCTAAAGTTAACTTGTAGTCCTGCATTCCATCGCTGTCGATGTACTGTTAGCAACTTTTCTATTACCTCAACAAAACAGTAGATCAGATCGTCGGTAAAGTAGCCTACCCGATATAATAATATCGACAAATAAAATCTGGCTATAAAGACAAGTAAGGAAAGCATACCGTGGTATTTTGACACCGGTGTTCGGTTCTACCTGTACCGTCCAACTCAAACTTTGAATTTCAGCGGGTTGAGCGCAGTTGAACCCAGAGTCAATAAGGACTCTCGTTTCCGGTTGATCCAGCTTTCAAAATAAAATGCCACAGAACAAAAGCACGTTTGTTAGGAGGAGGAACGTAACAGTATTGGTGCGTTTATCAACATTATCAACGTTAATCAACCTGGTATTACAGGTAGGAAAAAACGGTTTCCCTGAATATGTGGAGGTTACATCTTAGTGCGGCTCCTTTAACACTGCCCTCAGTCAAATTTCAGCCATGTAAAGATAAAGCAAAGTCTATGCTGACAAATAAGGTATTAGAAGTATGACATATTTCCTTTTTGTTTTCACATAAGTATGACCTACAGTTTAGGGCACAAGAGTTAGGTTGGCCCTTCTTACTTATTCAATGTCGAGGGACATCCGTTTTTTAACGGCTCAAGTTAATAACAACGAAGGGTTGGCATAAAGTTGATATATGTTGTTCACATGCTTTATGTAGTCCGTTATTGACATTTTGAACATTCTTAGCGTGCGCCACCAAGTTGAAGAAATTGCATTTTCTCAGGCCACAGGCTACTATTATTCTGAAGGCGAACTCTCAAAACCGGAAATACATTTTATGAACGTAAATCTCAGCAATTCCTGCATGTAATTGATTTTCTTATCGTAAGTAATCAGATTTCTGGGGGACTGGATATGTAACCCTGATACATGGCCTACTATTGGTCAAAATTTATTCTGAAATCATGTTTCTGGTCTCTGTTAAAATGTTATATTCATTTTGTTTTCCAATTAGTGTTTGTATTATCTTTGTTGTTTAAGGATTAATGTTGCTATTAAGAGGACCATTTACTTGACCCTGCCTACGGTGCTAAAAGACTCAAGAAGCAACTTCAAAGTTATTTACCTTACAACATATGTAATAATTCCCAAGTCAAATACTGTTAATGGCTCCCTTTTTATTCCAAATGTATATATGTTCTTTATCATCAATTGTGCTATAATGTAAAACAATGTATTGAATTGTAACAAAGAATTGACATTACTAATTGATTACTAAGAGATGTCTGATACAATACATCTGTAAATGTACTGACATTTTTCATGTGAAATGTATATGGAATTAGGGTTCCAAAGATGGAGAGAACACGTCTTGAAGCATAACCTTCTCAACTTTAATATTAATAATGTACAGTTAGATAGAGAACAGATGATAATAAAATGAAGGACAGCGCTGAGCTGAAAACAGAGTACAAATAAAAGATAACAACCATTTTTTAAAAACAACTTCTAACGTCATGTCTAATTTCACTCGGAGGTTCTGGGGACGAGGGGGTGAAAACAGACTGAGGGAAAGTCTCAGTTAGAGACTGTGTAGAGTCGAGGAACCACAGACTGTGTAGAGTCGAGGAACCACATGGAGACTGTGTAGAGTCGAGGAACCACAGACTGTGTAGAGTCGAGGAACCACACAGACTGTGTAGAGTCGAGGAACCACAGACTGTGTAGAGTCGAGGAACCACACAGACTGTGTAGAGTCGAGGAACCACACAGACTGTGTAGAGTCGAGGAACCACAGACTGTGTAGGGTCAAGGTATCACACAGACTGTGTAGGGTGGAGGAACCACAAAGAGACTGTGGAGGGGGGCGGTGGGTCATAGTCTAAATCTATCTCACGATTCAGGTAACCTAATAAGAGAGAGGTCCTGAGAAAATATACTCTTGGCATAGGTCATTGTGTGTGTTTACTGGGATGTCTTTGCAAGGTTTGGTACAGGGTGAGAGATGTTGAAGTAAACAGAGGTTATGGCGTATCAAGAAACCACTTCATGTGATTCACCGTGTGCAAAGACTTGTATAAAAGCTAAAGATGTACTGCAGAATGTCTGTAGTGACCACATGTTCTGTAGTGAGATAAGAGACTTGTATGCGCGCGCGTGTGTGTGGGTGTGACTGAATAGTTTGTGTCCCTTTTTGCATTTGTTCCGAGTGCATCTTGTAAGACTTGAGAGGACTAACGCTAAGATCGTGGATTCAATGAACCAGCACCACTAACGGCCTGGGCTGCTAATCCGTCCGTCCACGCCACCGTCTCAGACGACGCGACGGCTTGCGAGAAGGTAAAGGTTATGGTGTCACGCAGCCAGGTGCAGTTCGAGGGCCCCTCCCCTAAACCGATCAGAGGTCGTCTTCCTCTGCCCTTCTACGGCTCAAAGACGACAGCGAGAACGGCGGGCCAAAGCAGCGTGGCCCCCCGATCGTAGCACGTGCTAGCCCTCGGAGTGGACGCTTGCAGGACTGAAGTACAGGAAGTCTGGGTGAGTAGTAAGAGACAAGCCCAAGGTCAGAGTGACCCCTGCGTACTACCAGGCTCATGACACGGAGAGGTTAAAGGGCTTTGTTAAGAGTTAGGGTCATCCACAACAACCACCATTCCACAATATAAAACTATCTCCATCAACATCAGCATCACCACCAGTCACGTAGAAAAAGGAAATGAACTTGCCGCATTCGCTAAAACTTGCTAAATAAACCATCTATTTTAAGAGGAACAGGAAGATCAGCCTCACTGTGCGTTTTCAGAATGACGTTTCGGAATAACGTTGACGTTAGCTTTGTTTTTGCGTTTTCTATACCGCACAAATAATGGAAACTTGGTTCGAATTTGCGTCATCAGGCAAGGTTTTACGACCTCAAACACGTGGTTTAATGTTACACACACATGCACAGACACGCACATGACACACACACACACACAAACAGGTCATTTCTTCTTGCATACCTGGCTTTGAACTGTCATCTCGTGTGCCCCCCCCCTCCCCATCATTCTCTTCCTGTCCTCTAACACACTCCAACCTGACACATACTCTTCTTAACCTGCAGAACGTTCCGGGCATTCCACCTTCCGAACGCACACACGGTTCCCACTCCTGTTGACAACACGCTATCCAGGTGTCCTGGGGAATGTTCCCGCGTGCACGTGTGTGATTATATGTTGAACATGCCTGTCACCATGGAGGGTTAGAATGAACACTCCAAAAGGTGAGAGGTATCTTTCTGGGAACGAACAGTGGACACGCTGCACCTCCCTTAAGCAGAGTAGAGTACGCATACAAAGGGTAGGTAGCTACTAAGTGTACTAGCGAGGACAGATGTACAGTAGTACATATGGAGTGTACTAGCAAGAAGTGTACTAGCAAGAAGTGTACTAGCGAGAACAGACAGGTAGTACATACTACGTGTCCTAGCGAGGACAGACAGTTACAGTGGTATATACTAAGTGTAGAAGATGGCTAAGCATGGTACCTGCCATGTGAACATATCTACAGCTCAGAGGGACAGCGTTTCCTCCTTGTCCAGAATACTAACGATTATTACTGACCATCACATGCATTCCACACAAAATGTAACAGTTTTGGCAGACGAGCCCTCTTGAGGGAGGGGTGTGTATGTTTGTGTTTGTGGTGTGTAAGAGTATGACAGGAGCATCCGTCTCGAATGTTGGTATGGAATGTCATGGTGCGTGTGTGTGTGTGTGTGTGTGTGGTTTGAGGGTCACAAATCACGTGAGCATCAAAAGGGATGTAAAATAAGTTTCTTGTGTGTTAAATTGTAAGAAGAGTTTGGAACGTTTAAAAGATTTTTCCTTTCTTCTTGTTCTTTTCCATGGTCCTGGAGAGAGAGAGACAGAGAGAGAGAGAGAGGAAGAGAGAGAAGGAGAGAGCAAGAGAATGAGAGAGAGGGAGAGAGCAAGAGAGAGAGAGCGGAAGAGAGAGAGAGAGAGCAAGAGAGAGAGAGAGCAAGAGAGAGAGAGACAGAGGGGGAGCAAGAGAGAGAGCAAGAGAGAGAGAGAGAGAGGGGGGAGCAAGAGAGAGAGAGGGAGCAAGAGAGAACGAAAGAGGCAGAGAAAGAGAAAAGACAGTAATGTTTGTGAGCATACGCGCGGATCACGTGAACATAACATTTCAGTATGAGCTATCGACGCCTCAACGTCGCAACCAAACAACGATGCTACTGCATGGTCGGCATGGTAACATAGTCTCCAGGTAGGAGCCGTTTAATGTGTCACGCACTTGGAGGCGTCTAACTTCTGCTGCTCCAGGATCCTCTGCTGGGCCTCCCAGCCGGCCTTCTCCTCCTCGTGCTGTCGCCTCTTCTCCTCCAGCTCCTTGTACTGGGCCTCCAGGTTCTTCTTCATCTGCTCGTGGCGACGCTCAAGCTGAAGGCGAGGGGGGGGGGGGGGGGAAGCAGGGAGGGAGGGGGGAGAGAGGCAGGGAGGGAGGGAGGGGACATGGAGGCGGGGTCATGACTATATACTGACTGAGACATACGTGTGAAACAGTGTTTTACCTGTCTTGTCTTTCTATACCCCCCCCACACACAGGCGTGCGCGCACGCACGCACACACACGCACGCACACACGCGCACGCACACACACACACACACGCACACACGCACACGACAGCCCGGCTGTACCTCGGCCTCGGAGTCCTTCAGTTTCTGCTTCTTCTCCTTGACCTTCATCTCAAACACCTGCTCCATCTCGGTCTCCATCTTCTTCATCTTCATCACGTGCTCCCTCCGCTCCTCCTCCATCTGGGCCAAGGGGCTCCTGCGGATAAGAGGTCAGAGGTCAGGAGCGTCAGGCGAGGAGTCGGCGTTAGCTCACCGACTCGGGGTGACTTTCCTTCCTTGTCACATCCAGAGCAGCGAAGGTTCAAGGGCCTCAGTTTCAATCTAGAACACCGCTCCGGGCCCCCAGATTTTCCTTTGTCCCTCCCTCCTGATAGGACGTATAATAGTGAACAGGGGCCACATACTTGGTGAGCTGGCCCTTGGTCTTTGAGGTGTCGACTCCGTTGCAGGTGACGGCAGCCAGCTTCCTGCTGCGGTAGTTCTCGTAGTGGACGTTGTTGGTGACGTCCTTCAGGTCCTGCATGTGGGTCCTGGGGGAGGACAGCAGGGACTAACTCAGTACAGAAGGTCACTTATGGACTCTGCTATACATTTCCTTAAAGGGAACGAGCACACACACATACAAACGCAATCCCCTCACGCACCGGACCTCTCACAAACATACACACATATACACACACACACACACAACTCCCTCACACACACAACCCTATCACACGCAGACACACAACCCCCTCACACTAATGCGACACCCTCACACACACACACACACACACACACACAAACACACACACACCTGATCAGCATGTTCCGTAGCACGGTAAAGTCACAGTGCTCTCCGTTCTCCACTGGAAAGAAGAGAGAGACAGACTCAGAATCTCTCAGTGGCGTGTGACATCATCATCATCATTATCATCATCATCATTATTATCACCATCCGCATGACTGAAACTAAAGATGGAACAAAGGCACAGCTACAGGAATGTGACCATGTAATGACACCATGGGTTTTGACCACAAAGAGAGCAGCCTGTAGATCAAATGACTGTGTTATCTTGTGAAGCTAAAGGACTGTACAGCTGAGCTGTATAATCCCAGCTAGGTGGTTGTTACGGTGAGCTATACACACACACAGACATGCAGCAGGTCAGACAGGTGTGCCACATCCTATTGCTGATGACAGTACACAAACACACACACAGAACCATCACACCACAGACGCATACGAACACACGTGCCTCACCGCACACCACGCTCCAGCCAAAGAGGTCGCATGGTGAGCTAAGTGCTTGACCCCAGGCATGGTTAGCTAAGTGCTTGACCCCAGGCATGGTGAGCTAAGTGCTTGACCCCAGGCATGGTTAGCTAAGTGCTTGACCCCAGGCATGGTTAGATGGCTGAAGTTTCTCTACTTTATCAACACAGATATGGCTTGATGATTTTATGGGATTCTGGAAAAGGTCTGCAGAGACGCAGTATGTTGCTTTACAGGATCGCAGGTCAGCAGCACACTGGATAGGGTGGGTGGAGGTCAGACTGTGTAAGGGTGGGTGGAGGTCAGACTGTATAGGGTGGGGTGGAGGTCAGACTGTATAGGGTGGGGAGGTCAGAGGTCAGACTGTATAGGGTGGATGGAGGTCAGAGTTCAGACTGTATAGGGTGGGTGGGGGTCAGACTGTATAGAGTGGGTGGGGGTCAGACTGTATAGGGTGGGTGGAGGTCAAACTGTATAGGGTGGGTGGAGGTCAGAGGTCAGACTGTATAGGGTGGGTGGGGGTCAGACTGTATAGGGTGGAGTGGTCAGACTGTATAGGGTGGAGGGGTGGTGGTGGTCATAGTGTATGCATGACTGACATGATGCTTGTCTATTGGACAGCACAACCCGTCATCAAAGCTGGCAGTCAATCAAGGTGAGAAGAGCCACTCAGGAATGCTCCTTACTTTAATGACATTCATGCAGTAGCCCCGCCCCTCCTGGCGTGTCTGGCCAATCCCGTCATAGTCACCTACCTGAGAGAGTCCTGATGGGGGGAGGGGTTAGGGTACCAGTGAGCCACATACCCGGGTCTGGCCCAGTTCAAGCCCAGACTAATGGGCCAACCTCCCCTTTAACCTGTGTCCACTGAGTGATTACTGAATGATGGCTTGGGGTTATATGACTTGTTGATGGAGATCCACTAGGGGGCGCTGTGTGAGCAGTAATGGAGGGGTAGGGTGGGGAGGGGTCCTTGGGGATCAGGGGTAAATAGGAACATGACATAGCAGAGTATGGTCTTTGCTGATTGGCTCAAAACTCCTGATGCCTCCTTGTCTGAATGGTGCGCTACTCAAACAGCGATTGAACAGTGTTTTATTACAACTATCAAATCAGATAACCTGGCAATCAGGTGTTCCAAGCCAGACTGCTGGAGCTACTAGCAGGGTTGTATCAGCATAGCAGTACCATGGTGTGGACAAACAGCGTGTGTTAGTGTGTGAGTGATAAGAGTGTGTTGGTGTGTGAGTGATAAGTGTGTTTGTGTGTGTGTCTGAGAAAACTGCTTTGTGAGGACATAGATTTTCATCAGTGTTCTTGTACTGCATCCCTTAGCATGTCACTAGGTTTAAAATGACCCTATGCTTAGTCTGCTTCCTGATTCCTGCTCTAGTGGGACTTCTTACTGGCTAAAGTCCTGCACTAGCACACCTCACACCATCGGGCTCAGTGACTGGCTGTTAAGCTGCTCTGGTGCGCTAGTACTGCTAGAACAGAACTCGTGTGAAGATTCCAACGGCCCAAAACTGTTGGTGCCGGTGTGCATATTAGACTAATGAAACTGCTGGGTAGAGATGAGGCCTCAGATGAGATTGGGTGGTAGTAAACTAGCAGATCTCCATATCAGCATATTAGGAGTGTACTAGTGTATGTGTATGTCAGTTATAGTGTAACCCCTATGTTTGTACCATAAGTAGCACTTAACTAGGGTCCAAAAGTATCGAAAATACTTTCAATATTATTATAAGAGTTATGCGTCTTGATACTGTAGATACTTTGTCCGGGCTTGTAAAATGACTGTTGGTCATTGTTCCAATTTCTCCAAGTGACATGATGTGAGCGTAGCTAAACTAAAGCAAGGGGGGGTTGATACTTTCGGACCCGACTCTGAGGAGTGCCACTCTGGAGGCATGACGATGCCATGACAACAGAAAGGTGGAGAGGAGGGTCAGAGGGGAAAGGTAGGAGGAAAAAAAGTGAAAGATGGTTTTGTTTACCAAAAATGCCCTCTGTCAGTCATGGAAAAGAATAGACAGGAAGAAAGGAAAAACAAAAGAGAGAGAGAGAGAAAAAGAATGAAAAATCGAGAGACTGGTAAACGGTCAACCACAGAGCAATTGAGAATGAAATCAAAATTGATTCTCGGAAGAGGACTCAAACGAAAGAAAACTTTAGTGGAAAACATCAACAACATCAATAACAACAACAACAACAACAACATCCCGATGGTGAGAGGAGGGTGACGTAGTCTCTCTCTGATGGCCTGGGGGGTGGGGGGGGGAGTGGAGGGCTTTCTGCCAGAACGACTACAATACCCATGATGCACCACGTACATCACCCTTTTCCAGAATCCCTGTCAGTGTGTACCACACACTACATGGAGAATGTATGTGTGTGTGTGTGAGTGTGTGTGTGTGTGTGTGAGTGAGAGGGGGGAAAAGAACGAGGAGTGCTTGAAAGACCATGCACCGTGTCTAAGGATGCTGAAAAAGAAGCCATGCTCCACCATCAGGTGTTCTGTGATGTTAATAACTGGCATTCTCAACGACACCCACTAACGACCACAGACCCTGTTGCGCCATTCAAACGCCACTGTGCCCCCAGCGGTTCAGCCTACCTTCGGCCACGCCCCAGGGGTACTGCCGACCTCTGACCTTCCTGCCGTTCACCTCGATCACCACATTGCTGCCTACAACTGCAAGGGGCATGCGCTCCTGCGACAGAACAGGACGTTACATCACAACAGGAACAGGAAGACACATTGGACAGTCCCTTAGGTTTTGGACTATCATGACAGAAACATGTCAACACAGTGAAGCAACACAGCATCACATACGGTGCAGAACAGGACACAAGGTCATCAACGAGCTGGTATCGACCAATCAGGAGTTAAATAACACACGTGGGCTGGAGCACGGAACAGTATGTGATGGAACTGTGTGTCTATAGACTATCTGTCAGTGCCCTCTATCTCCTCATCACTGTGATTAGTGGGAAAGATTGATGCGCAGTATTGATGCACAGTGTAGTTATGTAGGCTGCTCCACTCTGCTCTAGTCCCACCTAGCTGAACTGGGCTCTATTCAACTGAACTTTCATCTGCTCTGCTCTACTGTACAGAGCACTGCTCTACTGTACAGAGCTCTGCTCTGCTACACTTTACTCTCATCTGCTGCATTCTACTCTGCTCTACTGCACAGAGCTCTGCTCTACTGTACAGAGCTCTGCTCTGCTGTACGTAGCTCTACTCTGCTCTACTGTACAGAGCTCTGCTCTAGTGTAGGTAGCTCTGCTCTACTGTACGGCACTCTGCTCTACTGTACAGAGCTCTGCTCTACTGTACGGCACTCTGCTCCACTCTGCCGTACCTTGATCTTGCGGATGAGTTTGCTGTCCTCATCATCCTCCGTATCAGGAAACTCGTAGATTTTAATCTTGTGCTCCTGGATCTCTTTCATGATCTGGGGACAGGAAGTGACAACGATGAGATTCACAAATAGACAAGCAGGCACCAGAACCCAAATGCATGGCCCCTCCCTCCCCACAAACATACACACTATCCTCCCTACACGCACACACACACACACACACACACACGCGCACACACACGCGCGCACACACACACACACACGCACGCACACACACACACAAACACGCACACACGCGCGCGCACACACTGACACACGCGCACACACACACACGCGCGCGCACACACACACACGCACACGCACACACACAGACCTGTTTCTTGAATAGCTGGCACTCCTCTGGGGTCAGTGTGTCGGCCTTGGCGATGAGAGGGATGACGTTGACCTTGTCATGGAGCCTCTTCATGAACTCTATATCCAGAGGCTTTAACCTATCAGAGGCACACACACACACACATACACATACACACACATACACACACACACACAAACTATGAAAACCCACAAATACCTGACTATTAACTCAAGATGTAAATGTTCTTAAATACCATCAAACATCGGTCCTCTATGAGCAGGACAGAGAACGATGCAAAACTCGCTAACACAAACAAATATTAGACACTCGAAAAAGCCGATTCCGATACATTCTGCCTCCTAGGGTTAGTTCTGAGCGGGCGTGACGAGACCGACGTTGCGCACGTCACGTACGGAGAGGCGCAGTTCGTCAGATCGCCCGTAGGTGTCTCCCAAGCCAAACTGGGAGGGTGCAGCGACTTGAGACAATGGAAGTCTCTTTTCTGGGTCTCTGATGACCAGCGCTCATGATGTCATGGTGGTGTTTGTTCTCCTTTGATGCGGTGGGGATCCTCTGCTGTGGGTCTGATGAGCTACCAGAGCATAAACAGGCTGTTCTCCGCCCCCCACGTCCGCAGAGAGAGAGCTCTGTTCAGGCACGAGCCAAGAGGAGGGCTCAGCGGACTGCCTGGAGGTGGACGCGCGTTTGTTGTTTGTGTGTGTGCATGTGTGTGTGTGTGCGTGCGTGTGTGACTTGTCAGAGAAGGCAGGCAGTGTCTTACAAGAATGTGGACAATGTCAAACCTCCAGCTGTTCCCAGGTCACAAAGGGTATGCTTGTTGTTGTTGTTGTTGTGTGTGTGTGTGTGTGTGTGTGTGTGTGTGAACATTTTGAATTGTAATCTGATCAAATCTTATTCATAAGGATATTTTGACTTGTGTTATCTTTGCTACACTGGCATGTATTGAAGGACATTTCTACAGAGCGGGCATAACATTGGTAACTTAGAATCCAAACATCGATGGTGACGATCCACAACTGAGGAATCAATGAGAATGTTCCAGAATCCAGGCCTCGATGTCAGGGACACTCAGTGAGCCGCGTCGTGTCTTTTGATTGGCTGGCTCTGTGATGGAGCGAGTGAGCTACTTACCAGCCCCATCCCTGCCTCTACTGAGCGTGCTCAGTCTACTGGGCGTTATGTAATTTGCTGGGTCACACGCAGCCCGCCTACATCTAGCTCACTTTAGCTCTGCCATGTTTGGTATTTCTATGATCTCTATTCCTTTTTTTTCCTCTCTCATTCACTTGAGAAAAGCCCCCATCTCTCCATCTCTCTTCCTGCCTCTTCCACATGAACACGTATGCTGACTTCTGGCTCAGTCAGACACATGCTGGCTCTGTCCCAGATATGGGCAGGACACAAAGGGGAACACACTGAGGCACACCTTCAGACCCATATGTTCATTATGTAATGTGGAGATCAGCAACAGATGGATGGATGGATAGGGGAAGCATGAAGGTACAAAGGTATGAACAAAGAAAGGAATGAATGGATGGATGGAGGGATAGATGGATGGATGGAGAGACAGATAGATGGATGGATGGAGGGATAGACAGATAGATGGATGGAGGGAGAGACAGATAGATGGATGGATGGAGGGAGAGACAGATAGATGGATGGAGGGAGAGAGAGACAGATGGATGGAGGGAGAGAGAGACAGATAGGTGGATGGAGGGATAGACAGATAGATGGATGGATGGAGAGACAGATAGATGGATGGAGGGATAGACAGATAGATGGATGGAGGGAGAGACAGATAGATGGATGGAGGGATAGACAGATAGATGGATGGATGGAGAGACAGATGGATGGATGGAGGGAGAGACAGATAGATGGATGGATGGATGGGGGAAGAATGAAGGTACACAGGTATGAATGGAGAAAGGAATGGATGGATAAATGGATGGATGGATAGATAGATGGATGGACAGATGGATGGATAGATGGATGGATGAAGAGAAGGAAGTAACAGCAGATGTTTTGACAGACACTGTTGGAGGAAGCAAACTTAACCCTGACATGGAGGGTCACCAAGCTTACCCATGTCCAGACGGGGCGATGAAGTAGAGGCAGCAGTGCACCCTGTTGTCAGGCATCAGCCTGCGATTGACCCGGGACTCTGCGTTCAGGAAGTCCTCACACTTACTGTCAATGTAGTTGATGACAGGCTGCCAGCTGCGTGTGTGAGGAGGAGAAAGAGTGAGGAGGAGAGGAGGGAGGAGAGGGAGGAGGAGAAGAGGGAGTGGAGAGGGGAGAGGAGAGGGAGGAGGAGAAGAGGGGAGTGAGGAGGAGAAGAGGGAGTGGAGATGGGAGAGGAGAGGGAGGAGGAGAAGATGGGAGTGAGGAGAAGAGGGGAGTGAGGAGGAGAAGAGGGAGTGGAGAGGAGAGGACAGGAGAGGGGGGAGGAAGGAGTGGAGAGGAAGAGAGGAGACAAGAAGGGGAGGCAGAAAGTGGAGAGAAGGAGTAAAAGGAGGATGAGAGAGGATACAGAGAGGAGGATGAGAGAGGATACAGAGAGGAGGATGAGAGAGAGAAACAGAAGTGGGATACAGGAGAGAGGGCAGAAGACAAGGTGAGACAGAGAGTGACAGAGACTCAGTCCACTTCAGCCATGTACAGACAGTCTACGGAATGATCGTCATGCCAACACCGATGGGGCGTGGCACGACAACACGACTCACCAGTTGCTGTTGTCCACAGCATCACCGAACCCTGGCGTGTCGACGATGGTTAGAGTGAGCTGCACTCCCCCCTCCTTTACCAGAACCTTGGACTGTTCCACCTGGAGTGACACACACACACACACACACAGATGTCTTACATAGCACCTCTATGCACAAGTACACATCCCCAGCACGAACACACACACACACACATTTTCCAGGAACAGTAACACAGGATATTCCTGCGTGTACTTGAGTGAGTTCATCCTGTGTGTGAGTATTTGGCTGCCGCAACACACCATAATGAGGTGTGTATGTGTGTGTGTGTACTCCCAGGTCAGGCCAGCGAGATGTCTCATCTCCTGCTGCAGGACGAGCAGGGCTGCTAGCTAGTTTTCACATGGACGGTTATTCTGGGATGGCCTCGTTCAAGGCAGCCTCTCGCTCGCACATTCCTCTCCCTCCCTAACCTCTTATATACTCTGTTTTTACTTTCAAACTAATGATACACCCAACATGCACTCTGCATACTTTCCGTGCGCATGTGCTTGGCATATGTGTTCGTGGATGCAGGGAGGCAGGCAGGCGTGTGTGTGTGTGTGCATGTGTGTGTGTATGTATGTGCGCGTTATTTCCAAGTATAACCGACACCGCTTTTTGAACCATCACAGAGAGAGAAAAAAAACCCAGCGGTAGAAAACCTCAAAAATGTCTCCCAGTCGACTGAGTGGAATGGGGAGTTTGGGGAATGTGGCTGTTTCACTAAATGAAATAGATTGTTCCAGAATGTAAATATTGTCCCTCTGGTCTCCTCAGCTGAAATCAGGCGACGCCATTTTGCTCCCTACTGTCAAAACAAACACACACACGCACACACATTTCGATAAACATCATCACTTCTAAGCGGACAAGCAAATACGGTTAAATCCCCTACTCATTCGATGTGTATATTATGTCTTTGACTCCAGAGAAATTCTGGAGAACGTGATGGTTCCCATGGTTTCCGTGATAATATATCGGCACCCTCCGTGTGAGACCACCTGGGTTTTTCTCCAGCAGGATGAACACTGAAGGTTGCTAGTGGTGTTTAGGCTACAACTGGGTCCAGAATCTGGTGGGAAAGTGGCTGCCGGGTGTTGGGTTTCATGGGAACATTCCTGCCCTCTTCCTGACCCCCTCAGAACCCTGACCCAGGGACTCTCCTTGTCCCTCTCCTCCCCCTCTCCATCTCCCCTTCCCTCCTCTCCTTCCTCCTTAAACCACAGCCTCCTCCTCCTCTCTCTCCTCACTTCTCCTTCCTCCTCCTTAAACCACAGCCTCCTCCTCCTCTCTCTCCTCACTTCTCCTTTCTCCTCCCTAAACCACAGCCTTCTCCTCCTCTCTCTCCTCACTTCTCCTTTCTCCTCCCTAAACCACAGCCTTCTCCTCCTCTCTCTCCTCACTTCTCCTTCCTCCTCCTTAAACTACAGCCTCCTCCTCCTCCTCATTCACCCCTCCTTCCTCCTCTCTCCCCTTCGACGTCACCTTTCTACCTGCCTCCTCCCCTATCACCCATCACCTACCTCTCTCTCCCTGCGCCTCTCTCTCCGTCATCTTCCCTTGTTCTCCTCCCCCCTTATCTCCCCCTTTCGCTCGGTGCTCTTTCCATCGCATCCACACCTCCCTTCCACACCCTCAACCCCCCCTCCTTTCGCAGCCCCCCCCCCTTTCCAACACCCCTCCACCCGCCCTCCCCCCATTTCAGCCACGCACGCGGGCCTCCCCCGCCTCCCCCTCTTTATGACTGGTCCTCCAGATGCAAGCTCTTCAATCTGTCCCTTCGTCCTTTATCAAGCCCTTATACATAAACATGTGAAGTGGACAAAAGAAAAGAAAAAAAGGCCCGTCTAGGTGGCCTCTCTCTCTCTCTCTCGCTCTCCCTCCCTCCCTCCCTCCCTCAGGCCTGGGTCTCTGGGATCGTTGGCTCTGGCCTGGCCTTTGTGTGACAGTCCGCTGCGGCTATCGAGTTTGTTTGCTTAGGCCTGATGGCTGCATGCTGAGCTCTTTGTGGTCCCTGCCAGGGGGCGCGATCCATAATGGAGGGGGACGAGGAAGAGGGGGAGAGAGAGAGAGGAGAAATGGAGGAGGCGGAGAGAGGGAGGCTGGAACTGAGTTTGGGATGAGGAGAGATGGGAGAGAGGCAGAGTGGCTGTGCGAGAGGAGCTTGTAGAAACTAGCGTTTGTGTGGACGGGGGAGGTTGTCGTGTGTGCAGTGAGCTCTGTAGCAGCCACGGGCCAGCGATGGTACCTGCACGGTCTTCTTGATGCGCTGAGAGGGACCAGGGTAGTCCTTAGAGTAGAGATCGGTCAGGAACAGGGAGTTGATGAGGGTGGACTTTCCCAGGCCAGACTCACCTACAGGGGGAGACACACACACACATAGATGTCCCTCTGGAAACTACAACTTTTAGAACCTTAATACAGCGACTGGCCCCCAGCACCCACCCCATACACGCGCGCACGCACGCACGCACACACGCACACACACGCACGCGCACACGCACACACACACACTCTCTCTCTCAGTGGGAGCAGCAGAAGAGGAAGTCAGGATGATTCACTGCTTCATTAGGAAGAAAGGTCAGAAACTCATTGGCAGGAGGAAGAGAAAAGGCTTTCACTTGGTCCCTTTCTCATCCTTCCATTACCGCTCTCTTTCTGTGGCCCCTCACTCCTCTGCCTGGCTCGCCCTCTGCCTCTGTCCCTGCTCACCCTTTAAAATGTCTCTCACAAACCCCAAACTACCTGGCACACACACAGGAGCACAAACACTGACCTAACACACGTTGCTGTTAATAATAGGAGAGCATCTGGCTCGATTCGGGGGAGGGACGAGAGGGAGGGTGAGATGGAGGTATAGAGGGATGGGTGGAAGGAGGGGAACATATGGGGAGAGGACAGGGGGGGCGGGGCCGCAGGAAGAGCTGGATATTTGTCTTGTTGTCCTCGCAATTATCATCTACATCCTGACCAGACCTGCACTATCCCCACTAGGCCTGCAGGGGGCGACCTTATTCTCCACCGATAAGAGACAGGTATAGCTCCGCCCACTCCCTCCCCACCTCCCCCTCTCTCCCTCTCTCTCTCTCTCTCTCTCCACCTCTCTCTCTCTCCCCTTCTCTCTCTCCCTCCCCCTCTCGCTGTCTCTCTCTCCCTCCCCCTCCCTCCTTCCCTCCCTCCCCCTCTCTCTGGTTCAGCTGTGGCGTGTTGTTTTGAGAGGGTTAAGGGTCACAAGTCAGGTCTAACACCCGTGTATGAAACCCTCCCACTGGCTGCTGGTTAAACAGCATCTGTCATAGCACACACACACGCAACCTCACCTGACTGTAGTTACCAGTTACCATGGAAATAAGAATGACTCGCTGGGATGTGTCCATTGAAGGATGTTGGTCAGATCTCGGAAAATGCACATACCACACGTATGCATGTTTATGTCTCTGTCTCTCTCTCTGTCTCTCTCTCTGTCTCTCTCCCTCTCTCTCTCTCCCTCCCTCTCTCTCTCTCTCTCTCTCTCTCTCCCTCTCTCTCCCTCTCTCTCCCTCTCTCCCCCCCCCCTTGGTTTCTGGCTCTCCCTGAGGGATGATATGCCCCAATTAGCTGTCCTCCTCTCAGTTTTAATTAGATATTGGTTCCACATGATTCCACTGAAACAGCAGTTCTATATCCCCCACCAACCAGCCAACCACTGTGGACGGAGATGGAGGGATGGGGATGGAGTGATGGAGATGGAGTGATGGAGATGGAGTGATAGCTATGGAGAGAGATGGAAGGATTGAGATGGAGGGATAGCTGTGGAGGCACACAGACTGACAGACAGACAGACATACAGGCATACAGACATACAGACACAGGCCGAAAGACAGGCAGAGAGACAGACAGGCAGAGAGACGGACAGGGTTCCTCAGAAGATTCTTGGCATTCTTGTCTTTTATCTCCCCTCTCTCTTCCTGTCAACAAGCTAATGGACAGAAATTACCTCTGTGTAGCAGCTGGCCCCAGACACACACACACACACACACACACACAACTAGACGTCTCACACACACCCCTAAAACCATCACAGACAAGCTAGAAGAACCGTAAAGGCACCTAGACGCCTCCTCCTTTGCCCCCTCTCCTCCTCCCTCCATCCAGCGGGCTGGTGAGTCTGTGCGACTGTCTGGTCCCTGGGGCTCTTTTCCACTGCCAAACACTAACGCCTTTTAATAGACATGTGGGACTACAGCCACGCTGGTGTGAAATGAGACATCTGGATAGCATACAGGGGGGAGGTGGGGCGGGGTTGGGTGCGCAGGGGAGACAGAACAAAAAGGGAGAGAGAGGTAGGGGAAAACCACCACAAAGAGGGAGAGCGAGAGCGAGAGAGGTAGAAACATAGAGAGGGAGAGAGGCCGAGGGAGA
>BROE01000003.1:3948191-3975691 GCA_036571765.1 Plecoglossus altivelis
TGGGGCGAGAGAGGGAGGACTGGGGCGAGAGAGGGAGGACTCGGGTAAGAGAGGGAGAAGTTGGACTGGGGCGAGAGAGTGAGGACTTGGGTGAGAGAGGGAGTTGGACTAGGGTGAGAGAGGGTAAGAGAGGGTGAAGTTGGACTGGGGCGAGAGAGGGAGGACTCGGGTAAGAGAGGGAGAAGTTGGACTAAGGTGGGAGAGGGAGGAGGTGGACTAGCAGGGGGTCTGGAAGAAAGACGAGATGGTTTGGAAAGAGAAGCAGCCTCGACAGACTGCTGAAACATGCCAAAATATATTTACATGCTGGATCATGTCCATCATATCCATCATCTGAGAAACGTCGTCATGGAGACAGTGCAGCTCACACCAGATGACGGCGAGCGCGTTGCCAAGCTGGCCGTTCTCCTTTCGCATGTCGTACTTCTCCATGTCTCCCCTCTCTCTCTCTGTTGCCTCTCATGTCATCCCCCTCTCTCTCTCTCTCTCTGTCTCTCTCTCACTGTCTCTCTCTGTCTCCCTCCCTCTCTCTCCCTCTCTCTCTCTCTGTCTCTCTCTGTCTCTCTCTCTCCCTCCCCCTCTCTCTCTCTCTCTCTCCCTCCCTCCCTCCCTCCCTCTCTCTCTCTCTCCCTCCCTCCCCCTCTCTCTCCATCAGCGTGGACAGACGCTGTCATGCACGCTACGCAGAGCAAACACAATTGATTGCCCTCCTGGCTCTAACAGTAGCTGTACTCCACCATGCAGCTCTCTCATGCGTATCTCCATGGAAAGGTCACAACCAGAGCTGAGAGGGGAGGCGGAGGGGAGGATGGAGAGAGAAGAGGAGGATGGAGAGAGGAAGAGAGGGGAGGATGGACAGAGGACGAGAGGGGAGGACGCATGGGGGAAGAGAGGAGGGAAGGTGGGGAAGGGGAGAAGGAGGGCAGCTAGGGGAGGGCAGATCTCATCCGTAACCCTGGAGAAACAGGCAGACACCTTTAACCCCTTAGCTGCTACACAGACTTGTATAGGGAAGTCGGGCTTGAGCATGTTATCTCATAGCAGCCTATCTTATCTCATAGGTTTGGCTATAAATATTATCTCTCATTCATAGACTGGTCGGGAGCATAGCCTCCAACCTCTTCGTCCAATCATCGTCCACGTTGCTCAACATGAAAGCAGCGTGGGTTGACCTGTGAATGGAGCTAACCATTACAGACGTCATAGAGGGGGGGGGGGGTGCGTCATCGCACCCACCAAGCTGAAGATGGCCCTCGGCGGGTACCTCCGGCCCGCAAACTTACATCATCGATGGAACCAACTGGGTGCAGCAAGTCGACACATGAATCGATCCCAGTATTGATATCTCTTCGGTTACGTAGCTCGTTCTCTGAGCAGGTGGAGCTACTCTCGTTGACCCTCCCGTAACGTAACGTCCCCCGTGGGCCTAGATGGTCTGTCTGTACGTCCTGTCTACATCAACCAGTCAGCATGCCTGTCTGTCATCCCTATCCATCTGTCCGTCCGCTAGCCTGTCTGTCCAACTGACCGTTGTGTCTGTAGCAAGACAGACAGGGACAGACAGGAAGCAGCTGAGGCCTAAGAGCGTGGCTCTTTAGCCCCTCCCCCTCCCCCCCTGGTCACAGGGTTAGTGGGGAGGGGGAGGAGAGAGAGAGAGAGAGAGAGAGAGAGACAGAGAGAGAACGCATGGTGGTGACATCATCTGCATTCCAATGAAGGAAGGTTTCTTGTCCGCGGCAGAGACACTATTCTCCTCCGCCATTCAATGACCTATTTGGGTGATTTGCATACAGCACTGTACCTTACACCACATCAAAGACGCCCTAGATACAAAAAAGCCTGGATATAGGATGCTATTTAGACCGGTACAAAAGATCGAACACGCGTAAAATTGCGTAAATTGGGATGAGTATAGACCGTGTCGTAGATTACTGAGTAACGTACACACACTCATATCTTGGAGTAGGCCACGTTATTTTTTACGTCTTCCCGACAGGCGCATTACTATGCACCTCCCATCCAAGCCCACTGCCGGCTGGGGGGGGATACCATGCCCGGTTCTAGCTGTCATGCCAGGCCGACTCGGTTTGATGGGTCCTTGTGAGAACAAATTTACGTCATTTAAGCGTACAGGGGGTGTCATGGGGGTATAATTACAAATGTGTTCATACGGCAGGTTTTAAGGTTAGAACCTTACCGATCTCCATCATAAGGTAGGCGACCGCGCACCGCACAAACTATTACAACGTCAGAATAATGTCTAATTCATCACGCAAATAAGACCCAGGGCGGTAAATAAGAAGCCAAGAGGCAGAGCACGTTGGAAGATCATCGACATGTTGTTCTACGCTACACACTGTCCCTGCACAGACACGAACGAGGAGAGATATCAATGAATCTTGTAACGAGCAGCGAGCCAAGGCAAATTCATTTGCGGTTCCTACCGAGTTAAAAACGCCAGCAACGTCAACACTGATAACGTCGAGTAGTACACAGGCAACATTGACGAGGTGAATAACGTACCGAATCGGTAATAACGAATGATGTTACGTTCGTGTGATATAAATAAAACTACTACTTACTGCAATGCTGGAAACAGCGGATTCTGGTCGCTCGATCATTGTACCGTCACACCACCCGCCTAGGCGCCGAGTTGATCAGGCATAAAAAGATGTCCAAACGCGGCGGAACTGAACACGCTGCCTCTAAAACGCGTCTCTCTTCAACAGATGTAAGAGCGGGGTCAACAAGCTCTATGTACCGATACAGTACCGCCGTGCCTTTTCGTGGGCCCAAATGAATTAATTTGGGTAAGTGGTAATAACATTGACCTTAGCACGGAATTACGCTTACAAGAGCGGAGAAAAATGCTACAGCGTAGGCTAGCAGTCTCGAAAGGCAAAGGTTTCGTCCGGTGGAGCTGCGCTCCTATTGGCCCAGGGAATGAAAAGAATCTGCCTCTAATAGTGACGTCATGCAGCGTTCGACAGCGATGCTTTGTGGTTCAACCACATTTCAGTGGGCTCTCAAGCCCATATCGTGTTGTTTTGAACCTCACGCGTTGCGCGAAGATTCATCATGTTCGAAATGTTTCAGAAGACACTGATCACTTGGACAGAGTTGTACTGCTGCTTGATGAAATGGTAGATTAGGTTGAATGTTTGCCTAAGGCTAGTTGTGAGTGGTATTTCTACGCCCTCTAGTGGTGGTGACTTCATACTACACGTGTAGCCCAATACCACAACATGAAGTTGACACGAGCAGTCATGCACTCTTATATTTTATTTGAACACACATCTTTGATTCGATCAATTACGAGTCAGTAAAACGTTCATTTCATTCAGAAGAATCGAGTTAGGTCATTAGGGGTATTTGTAAAGTATATTTCATGTATACAGTCAAAAGGTGAGGGTTCAAAATGCAAACATTTTGAAGAAAACAACAAATGAATACCAACCATCACATTTCACGCCGCTGTTCACAGGTTAATACATAAATATTTTCACCATTATTTAGTCACACAATCCATTGAGTCATTTAGCTTTTCCAGTTCGTCCTCAGTTTGTATATGTTTTTAAATATAGACTAACCACTTGCCCCCAACATATTTTCTTACTCCTGAATTCCGAAGAAAGAAACCTTTTTTTTTTTTAGATATTGAGTAGCTTATCAGTCCCATGGTGACACTGGGTGCCGCTGGCCTGCATTGGTTCTGCCATGGTTACTGGAGGGGGGTCTTGTCTCCAGCCTTCTTGCTTTCCAGGAGGTTGATGGTCTTCACCACCCAACTGTCAGATGGGCGGGCGCACAGCTGGCGGCCAGTTTTTGTCCTAAACCTGACAGAGACGGGAGGATCCAATCAGAACACGCTTAGAACGAGAGGAATCCAATCAGAACACGCTTAGAATGAGAGGAATCCAATCAGAACACGCATAGAATGAGAGGAATCCAATCAGAACACGCATAGAATGAGAGGAATCCAATCAGAACAGGCGTAGAATAGGAGGGCTGCAATCAAAGCATTGTGCGTTCACACACAAACATGAACTTGAGATGGGACTGCCTTTCACAGGAGGAGAATACGGACAGAGGGCCACGCACAGACTTGCGCGCGCACACACACACACACACACACACACATACTTACAACACAGCAGGGATAGAGCATTGCTGGCTGGTCCTTGTGAAGCTGACCACTGGATGTTTGGGCTGTTTGTTGACGTAGCTGAAACAGCACCTGAGTGCGTTCCCACGAAACGCTACAAACACACACACACACACACACACACACAGTCACTTGTTATGACAAGCAGGTGGATTCATTCACAGATTCACACACATCTGAACAACCAAGGCACCTTTCACAGTATGATTACGATGTCTTTCACCAAGTCTTTTCCACTCTCTTTCTCTCTCTCTCTCTCTCTCTCTCTCTCTCTCTCTCTCTCTGTCTTTCTCCTCTCCCTTTTTTCTGTCTCTCCCTTCCTCGTTCACTCTCCCTCTCCCCTTCATTTCCTTTTTTCAGTTATCTCTTTCCAGTGTCTTCTCTCAAATCTATACCCCGCTCTCTTGCTCCTCTCCACCTCCTTCGCTCTCTGCCCTCCACCCCACAATTCTCCCTCCATTTCTCTCAATCTCCCTCTGTTTCTCCCTCCCTCCGTCCCCTGGTTCCTACCTTGGCTCAGCGTGATGGCCCCCACCAGCAGGAGGAGCACCGGCAGCAGAGAGAGGCGAGGAGCAGACATACTGGAGGTCAAAGTGTGGCTGGGAGTCTGTTTGTCTGTCTGTCAGGTTCCCTGCTGTGTGTGAGTGTCTGTACATTTGCCGCTGCATATATACCCGAGAGCCGGGCAAAAGGGGGCTCCCCGGTCAAAGAGGGGCTGTGAAAGTTGTCCTCGTCATAATTTTGACAACTGTGGGGGCTTACCAGTGGCCGTGGGCGACTTTGGTGTTTTCGTGTGTATCGCTCAGTATGACGAACTACTGTTTCACTTCTCTTTTCAGAGATGAATTTGACACGGCGCTCCTCTTCCACAGAATGCAGTTCAGAACTGCAGAATGAGGAAGTCTAGCTCTCGGGGTTTTTTGGATAGCCCAAAGGACAAGATTAGCTTTGTTGTCATAAAATCATTTATAGTTCCCTACAGACCACATGTTTTTTTCTCTCATCATGTCACATCAATAACCAAACCACATTAAGTTCATAAATAAGTGGTATAGACAGTACAAATATATATTAAATTCAAAGAGCAACGTGTAGTGTCTTAGTAAGGTGTTGAGCCAACACAGTGGAACAGTTTCAATGCGCCTTGACAGATTCTCCAAGTCTCCCTCATTTGGGGTTTTGATGAAAGAAAACGGGGGAAGCAGCGCTGGACCAACCGCATCCAGATGCGATCTGTCTCTGTTAAGGACCGAGGACTCTGCTTATCCTCTCTGCTTTGCACCTTAGGAGACAACGAATCCCGTCTATGTTCTGTGATTCACACGACGTTTCTGACTAAACCTGAACTCTTTCGGCGGAAAACAGATATTCGTCCACAGACGGCGGCGCGTTAGAACAGACATGCTAGAACAAGTCTGTCATGGGTGAGTAAGAATCTCAGGTAGGTCATGTTTGCTTTATTTCTGTCTTTTTCAAAATACACGATGAAGGTTCAGCGTGTCATTTTTTCTTGTTCGTATCTTCATAACAGTGAATTTGACTTTCAGGATGTGACTAGCTGATGTTTTACCCACCTTTATTTTATCCCCTCCCATTAGGCGACATCAGAAATCCATCCCAGAAAAGGGAAGTCACCCACAAAGTTTCACTTCAGTTTGAGGCTTTTTAAAAACGAATTTAACAGCTACTTTTCTCTGAAGTTCTGTGTACACTCCGTTCTGCCAATACTGTCGGTGTGATTTCATCTTAACAGTATTGAAAATAGACACACGCTCCTCTGTTGATCACGAAAAAACTTTGAACGCAAATAACAACACAAACACCCAGTAGTTCAAAGAGGGAAATTCTTTTTAAAAAGCAGAAAAGAAGCAATTGAAAGAAGATGAAAATAAGAAAGACACTAACCCTCAGGCATTACTAAGTAACCTAAGCTACCCCCAAGCAGCATTCCCCCTGCCCAAATCAAATAAGAAAACAGTCAACTAAGAAGAGGTTGTTTTTTTTTAAACAAAACGATTAGAAAAAAAAGTAGAAATAAAAATAGAAATATGACAAAGTGATGCTTGTGAGGAGACCAGAAGCCATGAAGCAGATTCATTACAAACCACATGCAGCTACTGCACTTCCCCTGACCCCCGACCCCTGACCCTGGACCTACGCCAGATCACGACCCCACAGGCTCAGCATACAGGACAGGCAGAGTGACGGGCTCAGATCACCAACGAAAGGTCCGTGTTCCGCGTCCGAGGTTCTGTGCTTCTTAAAAACTAAAAATCAGATTGATGAGTTATGGGCGCTAATATAAACCTTACCAATAACATCAATACTCCTACGGCTACTTATAGTAATAATAGTAATAATAATAGTGATGATAATAATCATAGGATTCACAGAGTATAAAAGCTAGCCGTGGTCAGACGTATGAGCTGAAACCCCAGCTGTGAGGGCATACAAACATACAAAGTAAAGAAGATATATTCTGACCAGACCCCCCCCGGCCCAACCCCAACCGCACCGCCACCCCCACACGCGTGAAGACAATGTCATGTAAACATGCGCCTTTGTAATGGACGCGACCAGGGGGAGGGAGGGGGTGGAGTAACTGCAAATTCATCAGCAAATACTGTCCCATGCTAACCTGGAGTGAATGGATCTCAACGTTGGTCTCTCTGGTGAACGTGCCCCGTACGCGTGCTCGCACACACAAACGCACATGCGTATTTAACCTATATTCCTTGAGACGGCCAGCAACTGAGTCAATATCGTATCGTTAGAACAGGTGAGCAAGAAGGAGTTCACAGTTACCAGGCAACCAACTGTGGGGTGGTGAGTGTGTAAGCTTGTTAGTGTGTGTGTGTGACGTGTGTGCTGTGTACACACAGTGTTGTGTGTTTTTTGTGTTGGAGATTCTTGGCAGGGTGACAGTACACATGCACAAACATTGCATTGGCAGCATAAAAATCAGTTTCAGGGGGACATGCTCCTTGCACCAAAGACAGAGCTTTCTTAGTCAGACAAGGACTCCCCCCTCCTCTTGGGACTTTATTCCGACCCCCCCTCATGCAGAACCCCTCCCACTCCCCTCCCCCTCCCCTAATCAGATCCGTTCGAACATATTTTTCGCCCATTCACATGTTCCGCTTGACCGACCGACCAGAGAGCGGCGTGCACCTGAAAGAAGAGCTCCCCTCAGAACGCGAGACCTTGAAGCGACGACCTCCGTTTACAAATGTATTAAACACGGGGGCTTGAAACTCCCTACAAAGATGGCCCAGCGGCCATAGAAAGCTGTTAGAAAGACTTTAGAAAAAAGACACTTTAGAGGAGGTTCCTGGGATTGAGCAAGGGCGATGATGCGAAGAGAGAGAGAGAGAGAGTGACGAGGCTCACAGCTGGAATGTGGGACGTCTCCAACGCTCCCCTTGTTGAGCTCCTCAGTGTTGAGGGTTGGTTAGGGTGAGGGATCGCAACATACGGTGACATACAGACAGGGCAGACGGATTGAAAAACCGGCAGACAGACAGGTAGGTAGACAGACAGGTAGACAGGTACACAGACAGACAGGTTTAGCAGATAGACAGACAGTCACAGACAGATAGGCAGGCGCACACCCAGGCAGACACAGACAGATAGGCAGACAGACAAACAGACAGACTGTTGCAGACCGATAGGCAAACATTGACAGATATGCAGACAGATAGGCAGACAGACAGATAGGCAGACAGACCGATAGGCAGGCAGACAGACAGACAGACAGACAGACAGACAGACAGACAGACAGGCAGGCAGGCAGGCAGGCAGGCAGGCAGACAGATAGACTGACTGGCAGACAGACAGACAGACAGACAGGCAGACAGACAGACAGGCAGACAGACAGAAGGCCTTAGCAGACTCAGACATAGGGCCAGAGACGTGTAAATTGAATGTTTGCTAGTCATAGCACACTACAATCCTCAAAGGAAACCTCTCCAGCCGTAGTTATGAAATTGGATAACAGTCCTTGACAGGCAGAAACATCTAAATAGAATCAACTAAGGCTTACAAACGAGAAGTGATAATTCCGGTAGACCGACAGCAGGGCTGAATCTTCTGGAAGCTTCCAGTCCTGCGGGACAGAAGGATGTGGATGGACAGTAGCCTGGTGGTGTGAACGAGTCCAACTAGGACTATGGGTGTGTGTGTGTGTCCATCCATCCATCTATGAATCCATCCAGCCATTCGTTCCTTTGAGTAATTCAGGGCTCGGTCCTTTATAGAAGTTGTGTTCTCTTCTCCTCTTTTCCCTTGCCGTCCCCTGGCTCTGTGGTGGCCATTACTGCTCCTCCTCCCCCGTGGAGACGGCTAGACGCATGGCCACAGACAGGTGGTCGGTGAGGCCGGCCAGCTGCGAGATGAAGCTGAACTCCTCTATGTCCTGCAGGGGGCGACAGAGAGTCACATCAGCCTCGCATCCACCGCAGAGTATTCACGAAGCACACGGAAACAGATACATGACACCCCTGGTTTGCATTCAGCACAATGGGACTCAGTTCGAGCTGTCTCGCTTAGCAACATCTGTGGTCGTGCCCTAAGAAAGTAGGGCAATGCTTGGTTTCACCACAGGGGGGCAGCGCAGACACACTCTTTGAGAGCGTGACAACAGGTGAGACAGAAAAGTGAAGGGAAAACAAGTAGGGGTAATGAGGAAGAGGGTTCAACTAAGAGAGAGAGACATAGAAAGACAACGATACAGAAAGAGGAGAGAGACTGAGAGATAAAGAGAGAGGGAGGGAGGGATGAAGGGAGAGGAGAAAAAGAAGATTCTGTCCCGCCCTTTTAGATGTCATGCAAATCGCATGATTTGCTTTGCCTCCTATGAAGCACAGCAACAGCAACAGCAACAGTAACAACAACAACAAGGAGAGCGTCGTACCACTTTCCAGTCCTGCTGCAGGCTGTCCTCCTTGTACAGGATGTAATCGATCCTGCGCCCGTTGCCTTTCAGAGGGATCTTCCTGCCCTTCTGACTGGGGCACTGGTTCTTACTGGGGGGGAAGACCAGGTATTCCTTTCTGCCCTCCTCATTCTCCATCACCCTACGCGCGCACACACACACACACACACACACACACACACACACGAGTGCATGAACATACAGGCACACAGTGACACGTACACAGGCCGTGTGTAGATCCTGTGGGGGTTCGGATCAACGTGTGTAAGAGTCAGTAAGGGAAGTGTATATTTGTGACATATAGGTAAGTTGTGTGTGTGTACGCAGATGAGGTGTGTGAGGTCACATGTACTGAAATAGAAAACATGTTGAATGAGAGATGCCTCACTTCTGTAAACTCTCCGGTGAGCTGACCTCTTCGTCATAAAGCCCGCTGGGGTCCAGGAGTGTACCTGTCGAACACACACACACACACAAACACACACACCCACACACAAACACACACACCCACACACACACCACACACACACACCACACACACAAACCCACGCACACACATACACACACACCACACACACACACACACGCACACCCATGCACGCACACATACGCACACACCACACACACACACACACACCCACACACACACATCCACACACACACAGTGAATCAAACGGCATTATACATGTCCCTTTCAGACCACCATAATACTGTGGCATTTAATGGATCAAAACACCCCAACATCAAACCATCATACCATCGCAACATCCCAAAAAACATACACAGCATGTATTTATATATTTCATGTGACAATACTGAACTATATAATATGACCCCACATACTGTAATCCTGTATTATAATGACTGGTGTACTGTAAATACCCTCCACATGTCTCCTCCCTGTTCTTGGCTCTGACTGCGAAGTCCTCATGCAGCAGCGTCCTAAATAACTTCCTCTGGTCTTCAGAACCTCGTCCAGACCCAAACTAAATACCTCCCCAGTGCACGGTCAGCGGGCCCGGGGCTGTGTCTCTACCTTTGAAGGATATTTAGGTCTCCACATCACAGTACAGAGCCAGACGTTGCAACTTTCTAATTTAGATGCTTCAAAGCCCAAGATAGCTCCTTCTCCAAACCCCCAGTCTGTAGAACTGCCCCAAACCTGGAAGTGTCATCGCCACAATGTCACAGCATTTGCGTGTGCGTGTGCGTGGGTGTGTGTACGCGCGTGTGTACGTGTGTGTGTCCGTGTGTCCATGTACGTGCGTTTGTGTGCGTATGTGTGTGTCGGTGTGTGTGCGTATGTCAGTGTGTCCGTGTGTGCGCGTCGCCGTGCTTATCAGTGTGTGTATGCATCCGTGTGTGCGTCCGTGTGTGCATGTGTGTGTGTGTCCGTGCGTGTGTGTCCGTGCGTGTGTGTGCTCACCCAGTGCCCATGGCTTGTCCTCCCCAGGCCCCAGGCGACAAGGGTCCTTGTACTGGGTGAAGAGCGTGTGCTGCTGTTCAAGCTTGTCCTCTGCAACACAACAACACAACTCAGATACACAGACCGCACTGCTACACACACACACACAGGCGCGTGCACACACTGCTACACACACACAGGCGCGCGCACACAATGCTACACACACAGGCGCGCGCACACACTGCTACACACACACAGGCGCGCGCACACACGCACAGAGACACCCATGCAAACACACACGAATAAAGGCACGTGTACAATCAGGAACACGCACACGCTCGCCACACGCGACCCTGGCCAGCACATACGAACACGCAGGCACGCACACGTGCACGCACAAACGGACAGCGTTACCTGAGGAGCAGTTGTCGAAGTTGAGGTCGCCCAGGACAACATCAAAGGCCACCTGGTCTTCCTTCTCGTCTGAGGGGCGGGACGTTGCCTTGCGGAACTCCTCCCCCCACTCCAGAAGCAGGTCCAACTGCTCGCAGCGCACAGCTGCATCACCTGGGGGCGGGGGAGGGGTGCAGAGGGAGGAGAAAGGGAGAGGGGAGGAGAAGGAGAGAGGGGGGGAGAGAAGTAGGGGGAAGAGAAGGGGAGGGAGGGAAACGGAGCAGCTTCAGTGACTGCAGCCATGAGAGGACTGAATACAGGCAGCCCAGTCAAACTCATGTTCAACTGCATGCTCTCTAGGGGTCAGTGGACGCGCACACACCTATAGCCCCCCCATCCTATACACACACACACCTATAGCCCCATCTATACCAAACAACCTATAGCCCCCCCATCCTACACACACACACCTATAGCCCTCCCATCCTACACACACACACCTATGCCCCCCAGCCTCACAACACACAACACACACATAGACCTATACCTACACACACAGACCTATAGCCTCCCTCCTACACACACCACAACACTATAGCCCCCATCCTACACACACAAACTATAGGAAGCAGCCCCCACAACCACCACATCCTATAGCCGCTCCCATTCCTACAACACCTATAGCCCTCATCCTACACAAAACACTATGCCCATCCTACAACACCTTAGCCCCATCTCACACACACACACTAAGCCCTGCACTACACACACACACTATAGCCCCCTCTACACACACACACCTTATAGCCCCCCACACACACACCTATTGCCACCCCACCCTCCACACACACGATACTATAGCCCACCATCCCCACACACCTATGCCCTCCGCCCCCCAACACACTATACCCACGCCCACACAGTATACAAAACACAGTATACAAAGACCTATAGCCCTCGCTCCCCCCCCACACCTATACCCCCACCCACACATATACACACAAATACAACGTACACACACACCTATACCCCCATCCCTACACACACACCTATAACCCCCACCCACACATATACAAACACACGTATACACACACCTATAGCCCCCCATGCCCCACACGCAGAAGCACACACACATATAAAGGCTTCCGCTAGGAAGGATGAGATAATCCTTCAGTTAAAATCTTCCAACAAAGAACTGTCCTTCCTTATCCCTTGCATTAGTAGGTCTCTCCCCTAGTTTCAACTGCCAATCGTCCCCTCCCGTCTCTTCTCTCTTCTCTCTCTCTCCTCTCTCTCTCTCTTTCCAGCCCCATATTTGACTGTCTGTTTCAAAAATAGCTTGTGGTTATATTAGCCTGCTAGCAGACTGTGGTGTGTGCTCCTACACAAACACACAACAACCTATAGCACCTCCTCCTACCACACACAACACTAATAAGCCCCCCATCCTACACAGCCACACACCTTAAAATCTAGAAACCCACACACAACACCTATTGACACACCCCAGCACGACCACAACAACACATAAACTATCAAATGCCCCCCCATCCCCAACACACACACGTACACACACGTACACTCTCACATGCACATACGCACACATGCAGTATTACACACAAACACATGCTCAAACACACGTATACACCACACCTATAGCCCCTCCGCCCCCCCCCACACCTATAACCCCCCCCCACACATATACAAACACACGTATACACACACACCTATACCCCCCCCCCTACACACACACCTATAACCCCCCCACCCCACACATATACAAACACACGTATACACACACCTATAGCCCCCCATCCCCCACACGCAGACACACACACACATATAAAGGCTTCCGCTAGGAAGGATGAGATAATCCTTCAGTTAAAATCTTCCAACAAAGAACTGTCCTTCCTTATCCCTTGCATTAGTAGGTCTCTCCCCTAGTTTCAACGCCATCGCCCCTCCCCTCTCTCTCTCTCTCTCTCTCTCTCTCTCTCTCTCTCTCTTTTCCATCCCATATTTGATGTCTGTTTCAAAATAGCTTGTGGTCTATAATTAGCCATGCTAGCAGACTGTGGTGTGTGGGAGGAGCTAGTAACAGCAGAGAGATCAGTCTTGGTGAAGAATGAGACACGGCGATCAGCAGCTTTAAATAGGACTCTGACGCCAGAAACAGTGGGTGCTTGTCGCCATGGGAACCAGGGATGTGCGGGGGCGTGCGTGCGCCTCTTCATCTGCTGCTTTGAGGCAGAGAAGGCTGGTTGGGGTGTTCTGCTACAGTCGAACACCCGACGAAAAACACATGCAGGAGCCTTCACAACACACACACACACACATGAACACGCTGCACAAACACATGCAGGAGCCTTCACAACACACACACACACATACACACACACACACGAACACGCTGCACAAACACATGCAGGAGCCTTCACAACACACACACACACACATACACACACACACACACACACACGAACACGCTGCACAAACACATGTTGTAAGAAGTACTGTGGAGCTGTTCTCACAGCTTTGTGTACCTTCAATGGCGTGGAGGTGAGTACAGGTGAGGTACCCCACAACCCTCTGCTCCTGGTGAGAAGTGCCCACCTGTACCTGCAGAGAGGGAACAGAGACAAAGATGGAGGAGGAGGAAGAGGAGGAGGAGGACGAGGAGGGGATGGAGGAGGAGCAAGAGAAGGAGGAAGAGGAGGAAGAGGAGGAGGAGGAAGAGAAGAATGAGGAGGAGAGGAAAGCAGGGAGACATCTGGTAACCATATCCCACAGTAGAAATCAACATTATCCTGGCATGCACCACATTGTGGATAATTAGTTTACCTAAACGGATTCTAATGGAACTGTAAGGGTAATGGAAACTGAATTATAAAACAATACTGCAAGAGACCTGTGTGATTACAGAGCACTTTGCTGTTATCAGATCAGTTTATCTCCACCAGGGGATCAAGTCTGTGCTGGTTGAGCAGAGGAGAGGAGGAGGAGGAGTGTAACGGAGTAGGAGGAGTCATGTAACAGCGAGGAGGAGTCATGTAACAGAGAGAAGGAGGAGTCATGTAACAGAGAGAAGGAGGAGAAGGAGAAGTCATGTAACAAAGAGGAGGAGTCAAAGAGGAAAAGACTGCCTTGACTAGATTTGGACCAATCACAAGACTGCTCTCATGGCAACAAAAGCTGTACCCAATGATAAACCATGATACAGTCTTGGTCCTGGTTACCAGACACACTGTAGACACGCTCCCACACCCACCCAGCAGAGACGCTCCCACACCCACCCTGCAGAGATGCTCCCACACCCACCCTACAGACACGCTCCCACACCCACCCTGCAGAGATGCTCCCACACCCACCCTGCAGAGATGCTCCCACACCCACCCTGCAGACACGCTCCCACACCCACCCTACAGACACGCTCCCACACCTACCCTACAGACACGCTCCCACACCCACCCTGCAGAGACGCTCCCACACCCACCCAGCAGACACGCTCCCACACCCACCCTGCCAGCACGAGGGCTCCGCTGGAGCCCCTGTCAGCCAATAAACGCTTCCTTCTTTCCTCTGATTATCCCCCTTTCTCCTGTCAGATTCCCTTATCCCCTTCTCCCGCTAGAATCAACTCATTTCTCTCTCCACTTTCCCTCTCTCCCTCTCTCCTTTCAACTCCCTCTCCCTCCCTGCCCTTGTTTCCTACTCTGCTCTCCATCTTGTCCTGTGTCATGGCGTATGAATATTTTAGGGGCTTAGCCATGCTTGGGTTGGTGTAGGGGCTCAGAAACAAGCCATAGGGGATTCAGCAAGGCTCTGAATCGGTTATTGTTGTGTGTGTGTGTGTGTGTATGTGTGTGTCTAGTGTGTATATCAGTGTGTGTGTCTCGTGTGTGTGTGTCTAGTGTGTGTGTGTGTGTGTGTGTGTGTCTAGTGTGTGTATTCCAGTGCCTGTTCTCATTAAAAACCATGAAAATGAAGATCATGGAAATCTTTACATGGATATTATGGTCTAAAGTAACGTTACGTTCGAAACAGTATAAAGACAGACGTAAAATGAGCATGCTGCCCTAATGCTAACATGCTGCCCTAAAGCTAACATGCTGCCCTAATGCTAACATGCTGCCCTAAAGCTAACATGCTGCCCTAACGCTAACATGCTGCCCTAAAGCTAACATGCTGCCCTAATGCTACCATGCTGTCCTAATGCTAACATGCTGCCCTAAAGCTAACATGCTGCCCTAATGCTAACATGCTGTCCTAACGCTAACATGCTGCTCAAATGCTACCATGCTGCCCTAACGCTACCATGCTGCCCTAATGCTACCATGCTGCCCTAACGCTACCATGCTGCCCTAAAGCTAACATGCTGTCCTAACGCTAACATGCTGTCCTAACGCTAACATGCTGCCCTAACGCTAACATGCTGCCCTAACACTAACATGCTGCCCTTACACTACCATTCTGACCTAACGCTAACATGCTGCTCTAATGCTAACATGCTACCCTAACACTAACATGCTGCTCAAATGCTACCATGCTGCCCTAACGCTAACATGACCCAACCAAACTCACTGCCCAGTAAACTACACCCACCATGGTTTCCTAATCATAACAGAAGTAATCCTTCATCATGCTCAGGGTTCAGAGAAGAGTAAACTAAAGGCCAGGTTCCCACTGCAAAGAACAGGAAGCCAGAGCAACCAATAGTTCCTGGTTGACCCCCCCTAGAAGGTCAGTGAGACAAGAGGCACATCCTGTCCTTAACGTCATGTGTTTTTGCACAAAAAAACGGACATACCCACGACCTCAATGGTTAAATAATAATATACTAGATAAATATTGAGCCAGAACAGCTTTAATTACTGCCTTTCTCATTCTTCAGAGGAATATTTTTAATTAATGCTCCCACTCAAACATCCATCTCGCTTGCTCTCTCCCTCCTTGTCTCTCCGTTTGTCTCTCCAATCTGTCTCTCATCTTCCTCTTTCGCTCTGCCCCCCCCCTCCGTTTCTCCCCGGTAACGCAGTCGGAGCGGGGTGTTGATCTCTGATGTGTGTGAGTCTCTGACCCCCCCCCTGTCCCACCCTCCCCCCAGCCAGCCCTGTGATGAGAACCCCACTGAGAGAGCTCTGAAGCTACAAGACTACGTCGCCGTGGGTCACAGACCTGCCACCATCACGACAACGCCTCTCATCTGGGTTTTTCCTCTTCTCGCAGACACGCACGCACGCTCAGACACACACTACAGGCGCGCGTGCACACACACACACACGCACACACACACACACACAGTGCGCACACGCACACAAACACACGCACGCACGCTGTTCCAACATCGGCATCATGTTGCTGGGAGGTGCTGAGTTCACCCAGCATGTCTTGGACCTCTGCCAGTCTCTGAACACAGCGGTGGTGGGGAGGGTGGGAGGGGGAAGGGGGGATTAATGGACGCCAACTCTGACTACACTCTGCCCTGTTGTGTCACACACATGCGCTCTCTCTCTCTCTCTCTCTCTCTTTCTCTCACACACCCTCTCTCTCTCTCTCTCTCTCTCTCTCTCTCTCTCTCTCACACACACACACACACACACACGCACGTGCGTCTGGCTGTGTCAGCTGGTGCCTTTGCTCGGTAGTAATATAGCATATCATCTGAGACTAAATCAACTGAAGGAAAAGGAAGCTTTTGTGGGCCACTTTCATATCCTCAACTTAAATTGCAAAAAGAGAGAGATGAAGACAGAGAGAGAGAGAAGCAGAGAAAAAGATGCATGTAGATGAGATGAAAAAAGAATGGAGGCTGTGACAAAGAAAGAGAAGAGAAAAGAATGAAGAAAGCAGGAGAGAGGACAGTGAGCAACTGCTTTTTAATAATTCAGCGTAATTTCTTTGTTCCCAGGATTCTGTCCTAGTACAGCAGAGATGCGTTAGATACTGCGGAGAGCAGGTGGGTAGGAAACCAGTCTGGGGACTGGTGACTGTGACGAGCCCTGGATGACAGCACTGGGAGTAGAGTCAACTTTAAGTCCTCAGCAAAAAAACGAAATGCGTCTGCTAGCAGGGTCTGTATTAGGCAGATAATGAGGAGCTGACCTTGGCGAAGAGCACTCCCTTGGCGGCCAGGGCATCCTCGCCACGCCCGTTGGGATAGCACTCGTAATGGGCATCTAGGATTGGGTAGCGACTGGCCAATAGCAAGCCGCTGTTCAGGAACTTGAAGTGCGAGCAGCAATGCTTCCAGCCATAGCTGCCCACGTCGCTGAGCACGAAGGGGAAGTAGCGGTGAAGTTGGCTCCGCAGCCTGGAGGTGGCGCTGTGGTCAAAGACTTCCTGCAGGCACAGGAAGTCCAGGTTGGCGGGGAAAAAGGCTGAGATCTCGTGATCGAAGCCGTCCTCGCCGTGGCGCCGCTTGCGCCCCGTGGGCCGCTTGAAGACGGAGGTGCGGTGGGAGAGCGTGTTGTTGGATGACACGGTCCCCGGGCCGCATCCGTCGCCGTGGAACCGCGTCAGGGACTCCCGGGAGGCGGTGCGGCTGTTGATGCTGCAGGAGTCCCCACCCCCTTCGCCTCCCCCGCGGGGTTTCCCCGCCTCCTCCTCCTCGTCCAGGGGGGGCTCCGGCTCGGGGGCGCTGATGCTGATCTGCACCCCGCTGCTGGGGATGGAATGCAGGGGGCAGTCTGAGCTATTCTGCCCCCCACCAGCATGGAGGGGGCAGTCTGAGCTGTTCTGCCCCCCACCAGAGTGAAGGGGGCAGTCAGGGTCGTCCCCGGGGCCTCCAGAGTGGAGCGGGCACTCGGGGGACGGAGGCCCTCCTGGTGGGTGGATGGGGCAGTCTGTGGATCCCTGTTCTCCATTAGGGTGGAGAGGGCAGTCAGGCTGGGGCTCCGCCTCCACCGTGGAGGGCGTGTTTTCGGGGCGCTGGTCCAGCGAGGAGGTGCGTCGGAAGCCCGTGGCCAGGCTGGAGAAGGAGGCGGCGCTGATGGAGGTGTTGGTGGGGGAGTCGATGTAGATCTTGATCTGCGGGCGGCTGGCGCCGCTGCGGATCCGGCGGCCCACCTCACGGGCTCGTCGCTGGGTGTCCGACAGGTTGTTGAAACGGGCCAGCGAGTCCGGCAGCAGGCACACATTGGCGCTGCCGAAGCAGAAGCTCCGCCCCTGAGGTCTCCATTCGCTGAGGCCGGCTCCGGCCCCGCCCTGTTCACAGCAGAACGGGTCAGTTTAGTGTCTGTTAGCTTCGATCACACGCAGACTAACAGACAGTCAATCGGACACAGTCGAGTGCATGTGACGTGCATGAGTGGGATCAGTAACAATTTAACAGTCTGTTTATATATTTATACGAGGCTGTGGACATAAATATTCATCAATAAACACCACGTCTGCCACTGATGCAAACACCTTTTTTCCCACCATGTCACATTTTATAACGCTCATCAAAATAGAAATAGTGGTGTTTCAGTGGATATTCTACGCCAAAGAGGGCAGTATAGCCTTCAGCTACCCACCTGCTCAGCCTGATGCTTGTCTGGGCGGCGATGAGTGTAGAGGTAGGGTGTCCTGACCGCCTGTAGTGGCGCCCACAGCAGGAAGCCCAGGACGGCGAGGGGCAGCGAGGCCAGGAAGAGGAGCAGGTACAGGGGCGCTGACACCAGGAGACACAGCGTCAGGAAGGAGCAGGGGTCCTGCGAACGCCGGCGCTTCTCCAGAGAGGTGGGCACGCAGGACGCCAGCAGGCGGTCCAGCAGCCAATAGGACGGGAACACCATGGCCCAGGAAAGGCCATCCAGGAAGGCCAGAAAGCCGCTGGCGTAGGGGGAGCTACGGAGGACCATGGTCAGCCTGGCGACGCAAAACCGCACCTCTCGCACGCTCCTCGGGTCGGTTCGGACCGCTGTCTAGGAGGCCAACGGGAAAATGTCAAAAGGAAAAAAAGAAAAAAAACGGGATGTCGTCACCCTCCCCCATGAACGGAGCAACGCTGCATGACGCTACATGGTGCGCCCTCCGGCTTCTGATTCACCCAGGGGCTGCTTCCTCCTCGGCGTGTGTGTGAGAGGTTGACCCCGCCCACCCCACCCCTCCCCTCGGCAGCGCCGCCCTCCACAGGACCACAGAGGCACTACGGTCTCTCGGTGGGGGTCCTCATCGCGTGGTGGGCCGCCAAGAGCCTCTGGGAGCTTCCGTCGCTGTCTCAGAATCTGCCGAGAACACGAAGAGATGGGAGTGAACGAGAGCAAAGATAATCCTACTATGTAGAGAGGCAGGAAGTGAGGTCGACGTAGTGAGAGAGCCAACAGAAAGACATAGCGAGGCAGGAAGATGATGCCTGCCAGCAAGACAGTTTAAAGTGTTGGCATATTGACTGCTAGATAGCGATCGCTTTACTGCAACTTGACTGGCTAATATTTCGTTAATATTCACCCTGCATTGCCATCTTCAACGTTAAGGTTATGTAAAAGCCTTCACTACCACGTTAACTGATAGTGCGCTGTCATTGGCTGCGATGCTCCCTGGCTCCACCCCCTGCCTCCTCGTCTGGTAACCTCCTGTCGAGGACGCAGACTGGGAAATCCCCCAGTGATGTTCCTCATCATGTTCTGGTGCTCAGACAACCAGCCGCCTGAACGGCCAGCAGAATCTGATGATCACATGTCATTTGCTTAAATGCGTTCCGCTGCTGGACAAGACATCAAGCTCCAGACGAGCTAAAGTCCATTTGGAAAGAACAGAACTCTTTGGGTCGACATCCAGGGAGATGGAGGGAGCAGAAAGAGACCGTTAGAAAGAGAGAGAGAGCAGAGAAGTAGCGATAGCTTTTTTTTAAAGGGCACAGGTGTCCGGTCTAACCCATCTAAATCACCTCGCCCACCTCATCTCTCCGTCCCTCCATCATGCCCCAACCCTGACAGACAGACTCCTGACCCTGCAGGGGGACGGAGGGACGGGGGGTGGGGGGACGGACGGGGGAATGGGGGCAGGGGAGGTGGGGGGAGGGTCACTCTGTCCCAATCCTGCACTCTGAACAGACAGAAAAAGGATCGTTGTGTTTTCCTTTGGGGTAACGAGACATTTTGTCTCCCCTCGCCTTTTATGCCACCGACTCTTTCTCCCCCCCCCCGTCACTTTGACTGTCTCTTTCTGCTATCTGTTGCTTTCCGTAACGTTAATCCGAAATGTTTCCTATAAATGGGACTTGCTTTCTCTCGATAATCCTGACAGTGTGTGCTCCGCGTCCAACAGACACCGAAACACCACACCACACAGCCAGAGCTTACAGTACTTATTCTGACTCATGTAGATCTTGTCGAGACGAGATCTATCTTGGCAAATAATTCATGGGCCCGCACTCCAGCGTACTGAGAGACGTATATTCGCTGTGACAAACCCAAGAATACGACCGCGCGCACGTAAACGCACGCCAACGTTCACGTGGGGCATTGCGAGAGCGGTGTCTGTATGGATCTTGTCTACGGCCCCCGTGATGGGTTCCTGTGTCTAGGGGTGAGGGCATCACCGTGAAGCTGAAGCTGTCGCACTGCCGATGCCTGCAGACAGACAGGCACGCAGGCAGGCAGGCAGAGAGACAGACAGGCTTGCCGACCAACAGGTTTGTGGGAAATGATCTGGTCGTACTGAATGTTCTCCTGTCTCGCTCACTCTCTCCAGCTCTGTTTAGACAACATCCTCTGCTACAGAATCAATACTGGCTGACAATGGTCGATGTGTGTGTGTGCATGTGCGTGCCTCTGTGTCATGGCGCATGCATGCAAGACCATTCATGTGTTCAAAAGGAAAGTTGTACATGTGCAACCGTGTGTGTGTCCGCAAGAGAGAGAGAACGTGTGTGTGTGTGTCCACATGAGAGAGAAAGTGAGTGTGTGGAAGTGTGTCCGCATGAGACAGAGAGAGAGAGAGAGAGAGGGAGACAGAGAGAGAGAGTGAGACAGAGACAGAGACAGAGAGAGAGAGAGTGAGAGAGAGAGAGTGAGAGAGACAGAGAGAGACAGAGAGAGAGAGAGAGAGAGAGAAAGAGTGAGAGAGAGACAGAGAGAGAGACATAGAGAAAGAGTGAGAGAGAGACAGAGAGAGAGAGTGTGTATGCTGAGGAGATGGAGGTAGTGAGTGATGCACTCTGGGTGAGTATCTGGTTACCAGAAGGTCAATTAAGCTCCATCCTTTAGTTTTAAGGCTTTTCTTTTCCTCCATTATTAATGAAGAACAACACAGGGCAGAGTAAACCGCTGCACTGAGAGTAATGACTACACACACACACACACACACATTCAGTACAATCTTCCTTAGTTTTTCACACCCGTACACGCACACACAGCACTGAGCAGATGTTGTCTAGGCCTACAGAACAGTGGTATGACTCAGAGGGATATTGTGAGTTTTCCATATCCCTGCTCTCCCTCTCCACATCTGTCTCTCTCTCTCTCATTCTCACTCTATTGCATCTTTGTATTTCATCTTCCTAAATAGAAATCTCTCTTGTGCACAATGTTGTTGTAAGCAGTTATCTCTTACGCACTTTTTAAAATTAATTCCCCATTTCCATCTGTCCATTTTTTCTTTTATTCCACAACCATCCATCCATCTAACCAGTAAGCGATTCAACCAGCCAGCCTGCCTGCCAGCCAGCCAGCCAGCCAGCCAGCCAGCCAGCCTGCCAGTCAGCCAGCCAGCCAGCCAGCCAGCCAGCCAGCAAGCCAGCCAGTCAGCAAGCCAGCCAGCCAGCCAGCCTGCCAGACTGCGAGCAGGCAGGAGGAATTTCAGTTGTCATGGTGACCCAGTCACATTGACTTAGGAGCTGTGCTAGTGTGGCCTGTCAGTGTCTGGGTCTGGCCCTCCGCACCAACCACTCACACATGGAGGCTGACATTCACAACACCCATCCGAGCCTCCAACAGCAGCAGCTCTTAGACCAGTTCCAGAGCCCTGTGGTCGGCCAGGACATCCAGTCCATCGCAAGACTTCAGCAGCTTTTGGTCGCGCCAGCCATCTCGCAATTCTCCCCGCTCGCGTCGAGGTCAATCCATTTGTGTCTTGTTGCTTTTGGCCTCCGTGTAAACGTGTGCGTGTCCTAGGATAGTTTTGGTTTGTTCAGGAATGTTCTCCTCGTGACAGGGGTAGAACAGGTCATTGTTTCTTTTTTTGACGCGGTCTATCTCTCTCTATTTCTTCCAAGTCAGCTTTCTTTCCTATGTTTCTTTGCCTTCCTCTTTCGCTGTCAATTACCTCTCGCTGTCTCTCTCGCATCTCTCTCTCGCGCCTCTCTCTTGCGTCTCTCTCTCTTGCGTCTCTCTCTTGCGTCTCTCTCTTGCGTCTCTCTCGCGCGCGTCTCTCGCGCGTCTCTCTCTCTCTCTCTCTCTCTCTCTCTCTCTCTCTCTCTCTCTCATTATGGGCAGTGGGATCTGTTCCTGCTGTAATTTAGTTCTAATGCTGTCAGAGGAAACGGATAATACCATCACTATTACCCGCAATGCAATCAGCCTCGTAACCCAATCAGCTTCGCCTGTCACCTGCTCGTTGAGCAGAATCCCTCTCCGACACGGTGAAAGAGAGCGAGAGCGAGTGAATAAGAAACGGAGAGAAACAGCCTAATAGACACAAAGAGCCCGCTGCAGAGGTACAGCTGCGTTGCCCTCTGAGTCCTGCCTAACATGTCATAGGGGGATTATGATGACGATGATGACTCAGAATTACCCAGCATGCTGGTGGCAAGCCGCCCAAGCGGACACACGCATCATCCTCCTGCACTAAATATACCTACATTCAGATCGCACCGAATCAATATCGCTGCGTTACACGTGGAGCCTCCCTTTACCTTTTCACAGGCACAAACACGCGCGCGGGCGGGCACATGAGCACACACGCAACGTCCAAAAAAGTACGTGGACAAACATATTCCCTCACACATGCACGCACTCACTCGCATACTGTGCATGAAAACACACACTCACACACACACATGCACGCACACACACAGAACACCTAACCTTTTCGGTCTGCCCTCCCCCTCGCCCACAGTGCTGAACTTTGGCCCCTGGCCTCACAGCCCAGCCTCTGGTTGTGCTCTCTTCAGCCTGGCAACGTTGCTCCTCCCACATTTAGTCACTCGCTGCGGATTAACATGTCAATATAAGCACACGCAGAACAAACACATACAATGAACACACACACACGAACACACACACACACACTCACACACACACACACATGAACACACACACACGCAACACCAAAACCAAGGCAGACTGATCCTTAACCCAGCATGCTCTAGAGACGCATATAGATCGTTCCGCTCATTGATTTGCTCTACATCTGTCGCGTTAAGAGCTACTACTGATCTCACCATGTCCAAACGGTCTCCCTGCCACAACAACGCGACCTCCGGTCGACATCCTGTCGCCGGGATCGACCTCTTTACGTCCAGCAGCGTTTCCAATGACTGGGGGGGGAAATGTAGAGTGTTCCTGAAAGACCATAGGTAACAGCGGAAACAGAGCTCAACGCACTTTGTTCGAATGCCACGTCGCTGTGTAAGAAAGAGCAACGACAACAGACCAGCCCGTAGCTCTTATGTAAAAGATGAAGGTTTGACGGAGGCGGCTTTGACAGAAGCCAGGGTATAATGTACATGCACTCACGTATGAAAGACCTAAACCAAGCCTGCCAAAGAACCCAACAACCAAGCAAACGACCGCTGATAAATCTCTCGAGACTCTGGTTGATGTACAGTACAAGCGCATACCAGGAGGAGGAGGAGACCGTCTGGAGCGAAGACAGGTTGGCGTTCAGCAGGGAGGAGAAGAGATGGAGGGAAGCGGTCAGAAGGAGATGGACAGGAGGAGAGATGGAGAGGAGGAGAGATGGACAGGAGGAGAGATGGAGAGGAGGAGAGGCAGGAAGAGGAGAGATGGACAGGAGGAGAGATTGAGAGGAGGAGAGGCAGGAAGAGGAGAGATAGAGACAGGGAGAGCCAGGAGGAGGAGAGATGGAGAGGAGGAGAGATGTAGAGCAGGAGAGATGGAGAGCAGGAGAGGCAGGAGGAGGAGAGATAGAGAGAAGGAGAGGCAGCAGGAGGAGAGATAGAGAGGAGGCCAGATCACAGTGTGTCTGGAGAGGGAGGCAGGGGTTGTCAAGGAAACGGCCAAAAGTTCAGTCGACGGCAAACACAGGTAAGTGGTTGGGATGTGACAAACCTGAAAGAAAGAGAGAATGAAATAAAGGGACGCGGGGGAAAAGAAAACATTGAAGGCAAAAAAGGACAGAAAAAAGCAACGCTTGAATTTCTTAAAGGGGTGGGGGGAGGGGGGGTGGTAGTCTACCGGTGCCAACACAAGAAGAAAAGCATGATATCAAGCCTGAACCTGGAGTTCCTGAACGTGACCTCAATGCGTGGAGGGAAGAGAAGCAGGAAGTCAGGCAGCCAGCAGTGGAGGTGGAGGACAGAGGGACAGCAGGTCCCAGTCGCAGCCTCACGTAGCCTTTAGCCTGTCTGAGTGCTAATGGGACAACACAAGCTGCCACATGGGCTCAGCCTTGTTTAGCCTCTAACTAGCTACTGGTGAGCGCAACATCAAACGCACACACATACACACGTACTTCGCAAACAGACGCAAAAACCGACACCTTCTCAAATGCACACGCACATCGTTAACACATGTGTGGCTGGTGCTCACACACACGCGCGCGCGTGACAGGTTATTGAGGTCACCTCATGGCTAGGATAATGACAGAGCACGCAAGTGTTTCCAGAGGGCTATGGCCCCACCCTAGTGCAAACACACACGCGCGCGCACACACACAACCATGTGCATACATTTGTACATCAATACTTAGACTGCACGCGCACGTACATGCACGACCGCGACCACAAAACCTCACCCGAGTCACCCACCCATGCAGCGCTGTCATTACACACACAATCATGCCCTTGCAGACCAGGGCTGCCTGCCGAACATACTCTGTCTAATGACATAGCAAAGCTGAGGCTGGGTCAAAGCTGCCAGCGTGTGCGCGTGTGGGTGGTGGAGTGAATGAATGGGTGAACACAGGACTTGGAGGAGACAAGGGAGGCCTACACCTTGATCAAGGCTGCTTGGGATACAAACACATTGATGATCACACACACACACAGATGCACACACACACTCACACACACAAACACACATACACATGGTCGTACACACAAACACACACACATGGACGCACACACACAAACACACACACAGGGATGCACACATGCCCTCCACTATCACAGGGCCACTCTGAGATCAGCCCCCCCCCTCCACCAACCTAACACAGGGAGGCAACACCCCCCCCCCCACCATCACAGGGCCACTCTCACCCCCCCCACAAGGGCCCTCTGAATCTGACCCCCCCCCCACCTCACAGGCCACTCTGAGATCGCCCCCCACACCATCACAGGGCCACTCTGAGATCAGCCCCCCCCCTCCACTATCACAGTACTCTGAGATCACCCCCCCCACCATCACAGGGCCACTCTGAGATCAGCCCCCCCCTCCCTATCACAGGACGCCACCTGAGTCACCCCCCCCCTCCCCCACCATCACAGGGCCATGTTTCTGCTCCTGGACCAGCGGAGAACACATAAGCTCTGTGCATTCACACAGCCTGTTCACACAACCCTGCCAACAGCAGCCAGGACCCTTGCTGCCTCCGTATGTCTGCCTGTCTCTCTGACACACACACGCTCACACACACACACACACACACACACACCCTCACAGACGCACTCATACACACACTCACACACACTCTCACACACCTCGCTAAATCTTTCCTGTGCCTTGTCTCTTTTCTCTCTTTTTAAATTGCTTTCTGTCATTACGTCTCTCATTTCATTCTTTCTCCTAGACACACGCACGCGCGAACCACCGGTCACGCAAAGATCACACACTAAGTACACGCAGTCATCCATCCCCAAGACGTACTGAACAGACTACCACTGAATAATGTTGGTTTAATCTATAGAAATCTAGCCTGAGATTTGAGGCCAGCAGAGAGACAGTAATCAGGGTATGGATGTTCTTCATGGGGAGGTTAAAGCAACAGAAAAACATTTGACATGTGCTCCTTTTTCCTTCACTTTTTATTATTCATGTCTTGAAATGTGCTCCATGCATATTTGCATGAAATGTGCTCCATGCACATTTGCTCCTTGCATGTGTTCCAATGCTATTAAGTCGCATAGTACTATACTGTGGATTTTATTTGGCTAGCTCCGCATCCAGAGAAAAGTCCAAGAAATCAAAACAGCGCATGTTTTCTCACAAATACCTGAGGTGCAAGTCTGGCTTACCAGGTCGCCACCCGGCAACCGTGTTCCAGTGGTTTCAATGACTAAACGAAACAAATTACATCGCAAAGACGACCGAACAAGAGATGTTTTCAGGCGCTCTGGTCCGCAGTGTGAAGCCGCCTGGCTAGCCTCACCCTCCACGCTGGGAGCAGTGACAGAGGGAGCAGAGAAACGCAGGAAGGGAGACAGACGGCGGATGGAGAAATGGCACAGAGAGAGAGAGAGAGAGAGACAGAGAGAGAGAGAGAGAGAGAGAAGAGGAGGAAGAGGACGATGGGTGAGAGACTGGCCAAAGACTGACAGACAAAGACAAGGACAGAAATATGTTGTGTAACGCAGAAAGTCGAGACAAATGGTTAGAATGGACGAAAAAATGATGAAAAAAGGGGGACGAGGATAAGGGGAGGAGGAAAGAATTTATCCAGCCAAGAGACAGCATCCAAGTCCTCAAGGCCAACCATTGCGTTGGCATAAACACAGAAAAGCCAGTTGGCCGGTCCGTTTTTTTTTCTTAAACAATAACAATACTCAATGAGTGAAAACACTGTGACCAGAAGACACAGTGAAATATCCCAGGGATTTTCCTAGGGGAAGAATATCACCATTTAAATAGACCATCGTCCAGCTAACATGGCTAACTCTGACTTTCTGACATGACTGTGTTTGGCTCTGCTGTTGTATTGGTGCTCTTTAGCTTGAAGCCTTCGTTAGACGTTGGCTTTAATTACAGTGAGCAGGCTCTGGTTAAAGGAACAGAATGACTGGCAGTCAACTACTAATGCCACTCCAGGTGTCATCTCTCACCCTCTGGTGGGGGATAGGGCATGTCTGTGTCATCATTAGACTGGATGGTGCCAACTTGGGAAGGAAGAAGTCCACCAAACCTAAAGCTGGATGTTTTCAGTTTGGTTTTTAATCATCACTGCAACTGGGGGTCTTACTTACAGTAAGATGTGCCAGATACACGCTTACTAAAACACAGAGGACTACAAGTGAAGGAACAGAATCCGTGTCAGCTATCCTGTGTCATGTCAGAACTCAAGCGCCCCCTGAGCCCCTACAACCCACTTGATAGTTGTCTAAAGTGAGAGAGAGAGACAGAGACAGAGAGAGAGAGAGAGAGAGAGAGAGAGAGAGACAGAGAGACAGAGAGAGAGAGAGAGAGAGAGAAAGACAGAGAGAGAGAGAGAGAGAGAGAGAGAGAGAGAGAGAGAGAGAGAGCGAGAGCGAGAGCGAGAGCGAGAGAGAGACAGAGAGGGCAAGAGAG
>BROE01000003.1:3978191-3983191 GCA_036571765.1 Plecoglossus altivelis
TGCGCGTGTGTGTCGGGGGGAAGTAGTGCATGGGTGGCACACAGTGAACTGCTGTTTCCTGAGCCCATGTCTGCGCTTGTGAGTGTGGTCATTGTGTTTATATGTGTGTGGGCAGGGCTGCAGAAGCTGAGCTCCCATCCTATAAATAAATACAGTGAATCCTGAAGACATTCACTGTAAAAGTATCACTGCAAAGAACCCCTGTATATGCGGTATGGTTATCAGGAAGTGTACTGTAGCCAGTCCAGGTGTGCACGCTTAATACTGACATATGAGCATGTGGTTGCATCCTTGCATGTTAATGCGTCACTTTTTATTTTCCAGGAACACAGCTAAGTAGGCTTTTACAAAGGCTTAATATCTGTTTCCATATGCTCTCAGGATGTGGCTGTTCGGGACTGCACTCTCAATGCATATTGCTCAAAGATAATGCATGCTCGTGTTGGAACATAAAAACACACATCCGATAACACACTCCGATCCTCACGCTGACACACGCACACATCCGTTCTAATAAACACGCCTTACGCATGCTTTCAAGTTCTCCCTTTTAACTTTGTTCGTCTAATTTCCTTTTTGTTACTCAGCCTTGCGCCATCTCATCTGGCATATTGGTACATCTGATATAGTTGTGTACGTGTGTGTGCGCGTGGGTTGTGTGTTTGGTTGGCTGGCCGGGTGTGTGTGGATGTGTGTCTGGGTGTGTGCCTCCCAGGTCAGTAACCTAGACGTCCTGCGGGCTGTGGTGGCCCTGTTTGACGTGTCACTTCCTGATGTTGGGCCGCAGGACGTCCATGACACAGTGAACAGCCATGGGGCCCACACTATCATCCTGCTGAGACAGCCAGAAGGTACGGAGAATCACTAGCCAGCCATAACACTAGCCAGCCCTATCACTAGCCAGCCCTAACACTAGCCAGCCCTAACACTAGCCAGCCCTATCACTAGCCAGCCATAACACTAGCCAGCCCTAACACTAGCCAGCCCTAACACTAGCCAGCCATAACACTTGCCAGCCCTATCACTAGCCAGCTCTAACACTAGCCAGCCCTATCACTAGCCAGCCATAACACTAGCCAGCCCTGACACTAGCCAGCCATAACACTTGCCAGCCCTAACACTAGCCAGCCATAACACTAGCCATCCCTATCACTAGCCAGGCCTAACACTTGCCAGCCCTATCACTAGCCAGCTCTAACACTAGCCAGCCCTATCACTAGCCAGCCATAACACTAGCCAGCCCTAACACTAGCCAGCCATAACACTAGCCAGCCATAACACTAGCCAGCCCTAACACTAGCCAGCCCTAACACTAGCCAGCCCTAACACTAGCCAGCCATAACACTTGCCAGCCCTAACACTAGCCAGCCATAACACTAGCCAGCCCTATCACTAGCCAGGCCTAACACTAGCCAGCCCTAACATTAGCCAGCCCTAACACTAGCCAGCCCTATCACTAGCCAGCCCTAACACTAGCCAGCCCTAACACTAGCCAGCCCTAACACTAGCCAGCCCTAACAATAGCCAGCCATAACACTAGACAGCCCTAACACTAACCAGCCCTAACAATAGCCAGCCCTAACACTAGCCAGCAGCCATAACACTAACCAGCCCTAACACTAGCCAGCCCTAACACTAGCCAGCCATAACATTAGCCAGCCATAACATTGGCCAGCCCTAACAATAGCCAGCCTTAACCCTAGCCAGCCTAAACAACCCTGGACAGTACACAGTTTGCACGCTGCATGGATATTAGTAGAAAAACAGTCCATCCAGTTAGACTGCCCTAATGGTTTCTACATTACATTTTAATTGTGAGTTAATGCTATCTTACTGTGGATTCAGCCAACTGATTTATCCATTTCCATTATTTCTTGAGTCTGTCTATGCCCCCCCCCCCCCCCCCCCGGCCCCAACTGAAGAGTTTAGAATCATAACTGTGTCTATCCCCTCAGATGTTCTAGAGGAGTATAGAAACAGACCTCCCCCCAGCCCCCGACGGGAGACAGGGATTTCCCTCCTCCCCTCATTGGTCAAACGCAACAGAGAGGGAAGTTTCACCCAGGTCTTCAGCGAATCAGAAGACAGTTCTGAGGAGAGCTCTGAGGAGCAAGAGGAAGGGGAGGCAACCACCCCACCCAGGTACAGAAGACACAGCACGGTCCTCCACCCACACTCCTACAACCTGCTGTGCCCAGAATACCTCCGCTTCCTCAGACACACCTGACGTAGCGTGAAATGTGAAAAATGCCAGTTGTTGTTTTTTTTTCTTCCATGCTGCACCTGCCAAACTTGTTATGAAGAAAGAGCTTCCTTCATCTTACTCTGGAGCCCCAGAACATTAGCATTGGTTCTTGGTTATTTCCGCTAATGTTGTCACACTTTGTTCTGGCTGCTAAAGCTGTGTGGTCCAGCTGACAGGTTTTTTTGCATGTATCCCACCGGCTTTGCCGGAACCTTCCTAATTATTAACACCTTTTCAATCTTTTATGATCAATTTTAGTCATTGCCCAAATAGATTGCCTCAGAGATAATGCTGTGAAACGTCATCGATTTCTCTTGAGTGATTGACCGTCAAGTCTATGAATTAATAATGCAGCGTGGGGGTAATCCATTTCGAAGGCTAAGGTCAGGGCCCGCGCCTGTTAGGCCGGCCGTCTCCCAGCCAACTGGACCTGAAGGGAAGCCCCTGATGGGCTCTTAGAAAGCAAGAGGATTGGATTGTGGAGTGTTCTGGTCAGCCTAAACATGACACGAGGCTTTACCAGAGAGAAACCCTCTCCCCTTGCCTCTAGCTTCGAGGTGTGCATATTGGTGTGTGTGGAGCTGGAAGGTTTGCAGCCACCCCATGTTGACGTGACAGTATTAGACAAGACAGAGCGAACCCGAGGCCAGACCTGGCCTAACGCTAGCTACTCTATTACAGGTAATGAGATTAATGAGGCTTTGAGGAAAATCCACTTCCACGTACCCCCACTGCTGGCCAAGTGCTTTAACGACTGTCAGCCAAATGCCTTCACGCCGCGAAGCCAATACATTCGAAATACTCATAACTTCTGCGGAAGCCGATGACATCACGCCATTAAAGTACTCCAAGCAATCCCTTTAAGTAAAAATAATCAGTTATACCATCTTATCGTTGATTCAACGAACAACTTTGGACCACGGGTTACTTTAAGAGATTAGGTCATTACTTGAATCGTTTGGTCATCAAACGCATGATGTAATGATTTGATGTAATCATTCATGCGTGAATGCGTGAATGCCAAATGCATTCATGCGTTCATCATGAATGACGGTATCATTCGCTCAGCCTTTCATCAGGATTTTCTGCATACTTTACCGATTCACCCCTTTCTCCTCCGCCCCCTACTAGGAATGCTTACAAAAGTCCATTTCCTGGAAAGGACAAAGGCCCAATCCTGCTAGCCTAGCCTGGTCTGCAAGGCCGCTTATATCATCATCATGTCATAACGGACTTCTGTAGCAGAAACTACCACAGGAACCCGGTTCAAACACTGTATTTAAGAGGACAAACGTTAAATGAACAGACAAGATGTATATTCTGAATATCTCATTAGCTTGCCTCTGTGCACGTCGGTCATTGTTACATGTTATGGCTGCTGTTCTCACTGTGGGCTTGCTCACTCTTAGTCCCAGTTTAGCTTAGCTCTTCTGCGACGCTCTGTCCTGTCCGTCTCTCACTTCCTGTCGCCCCTACCACTTCCTGTCGGGAGCCTAGATCCTCGTGGGAGGTCTTCTGTCTGGGCCTGGAGGACTTCCTGTCCGAGATGCTGCGACGCCGGGCGCTCCGCGACGACCACGAGGACGGCCGGCAAATACCGCCCGCCGCTGTGGGGGTGGAGTCGCTCATCGTGGCCGCCGCCACGTTCGAACTGAAGACCTTGTAAGTGGCAAGTGGGCTGTGGGTGGGAGGGGCTTAGCCTAGGTAGGAGGGGCTTAGCCTAGGTGGAAAATATCAAGGTTTGGATTCTATGAGCAGAACTACTATATTGTTTTTCGTCAGTAAAGACACTGGAATGTGCAGGGCACCATAGCGTGATGTAAAAAACCCTCAGTCACTGGAGTCTGGAGGCGTTAGACTAACATCTTCTCCCCCTCACTGTCAGACTTGTACGGGTATGAACGTGAATATTCAGTATATGAAAATACTGTCACTGTACCGTATATTGCCTTGGCTCATGTACAACGTTGCCTAGAAACAGATTGTTTCTCCTCCCGTATATCAGTTGAGCAGCTCTCCTCCTTGACTTTCAGGAGAGATGACCTGCTTGAACGCTTGTCTTTGTAGCCCTCGATTATCCGCTACTTTTACTAAAAGCCCTATTTGCATATCGCTTCGGATGTCCGCTAAATCCAGAAATGCTACTAAATTCAGTCTCGGTAAGTCCAGCTTATTTCCTACAGGTCTTTCCTTCCAGATCATTGCTATTTAGGTGGGCTGGACCTGCACTGAAGTGCTTGGAAATCTCCATGGAAACTGGAGTTTGGAACAGAGGTCAGGGGTCATGGGTTGTCGCGGTGACCCGGGTGGCATATCGGGGGCGGCAGGTTTTGCCTTGAAGGTCACTTTGGGTCAAGCAGCCCGCCCCCCCGCCCGCCTACCACCCCAGTTTCTGTTTGTAAATATTTACCCATGTCCAGAGCGGCGTTGGAAACACCTGGAAATTTGTTTCCCCCGCAAGAAGGCGTGTGTTTACTCGACACTAGCGCTAGTCACCGTGTTTTCAACATGCCGTATCTTTAGCACTCTGGACTGGCACAACTGCGCTGCCCAGTTTAAATTCTTTGCCCACGGGGGACAACAACAGAAACAGAGCGAGTCTGTCAGCTCAACGAACTGACTTCGCTGTGTGCCCAACGCTAATACCAACTCTCTCTTCCTGTCGTCAAACCTCTCTCTCAGCACATACATCTTATTTATATCTTCAAACTGAGAGCGAGCCTTGTTATTAAGAGTTTTTGTATGGGGTGTGGCC